>CM017556.1:31004304-31081272 GCA_007844125.1 Sinonovacula constricta | reverse complement strand
ATCACATAAACAACATAAACAACAAACATCAGTAGTAAACAATAGTTCAAATAAACACACCCTCAATCAATCAATAGCTTACCTAAGCACAATCTTGATAGAAAACAAGAAACGTATAGCGTGCTATTGGTAACCTTTTATTTTTTTTGTAAATATGTTGAAATATGCTATTTTCGTATTTGAAATAATATCACGTTATTACCGTTACGTTGTCATGGTTACCTGAATTGCAGTGACCGTGACCTTGACAACCACAGTCTATGGAGCAATCTGGCCCCGTGAACCGTCGTAGCAGCTGCAGCGCCCATGCCGGGAATCACACTCGCCGTTCCAGTGGCAATCTGGACACTGGTCTTCCAGTAGAAACGCACGGCATACACTGGAGTCATAACCACACACTGATACAAGCTGAGTGTGGCAATCGTCAGTTCTATGCGGTATTCATAACAAAATTTGGCAGCAAAAACCGTTGCATCACATTCCTTAATGCTCTAAATGGGATCCTTGCGGTTGTATGCCAGTTAAGGAAAGACCGGAATGACCAAATGGCCAATTCGCTCTATCTCCCAGTAACTTGTACAGTGTAACTTATTACAAGCGCATCTCCTCGACATTTTTTATCTGTAAAAATTGTTTTGGCGTTCCGATAGGTCGTGTTTATGGGCGGGGCTTCAAAAATCACCGATTTTGTTAAATGTCATGTGCTTAGCTCTCAATAAAGTTTTCTCAAACAAAGCCATAAATATCATCGGGCGAACTTATGTGTGTATTGGTTTAAATACGTAAAGACTGCGCAAACTAACCTCATAAGCCCAATCAGAAGCAGCAGTCGTGCCTGTCGGGAAAGCTCCATGTGGCTAAACCAGGACTTATCCAGACCGGAACACACTAGGGCAAGACATGCAGGCACCGATAAGGTGAAATGGAAGATAAAACCTTCCGTAGATAGCACGAACTATTAAAGCGGGCACGACACAGTTAGTCTTATCATTTTATAAACTCTTACACAAAAACGTAAACAAAAATTACAGTTAATATGTAATCCTTTTGGTTTTCAAAAGAAGGGGTACAGAGATTACATGTATGTATGAATGTAAACTGTATCTGTTTTGATAAAGTTTTCCATTTATCTCGCACATGCTCTTACTGCGCTTGCGCAATATACGCCTTGTGTATACTTCACGGCGTAACTAGTATTGGGCAGTCCGATAAACTCGGTTACTTCCCTTGAATTCAAAGGGAGGCTACTCCCCTGGGGACTAAGTGAAAAAAAAAGATGGCGGACAAGGACAAAGAAATCAACGAAGCTTGTGTAAACAACTAAGAATTGGACCATTTCAAGCTAACAGATTTGAAGAAGTACCTGGCGAATCGTCGTTTGACTAGATCCTGAAGGGAATATCAGCTAATCGAGCGAATTATCGGCGCTCACAAGCTAGATATTACTGACAATTATGAATTGAAAGAAGACACCAACTCGAGAAGAATTTGTAACACTCCACCCTCCCTTAACTGGTAACAGGTCGCCCTTGATCGGTAACAGTTCGCCCTTGATCGGTAACATGTCGCCGTCGGATATTAGTGTATACGTCAATCAAAAAGTATGCTTGTTAACTTATCTATAATTATTTCGACACCTTTCACATCAAATTGTATTTGTTTCCATCGGCTTCATATGCATTATGAGTACTTCGGATATAAGTGTACCATTTCCACGCGTTATATGAAGGGGGAAAATGACGTCAAGTAAAGTTTACTTGATTTAATTTGTCATATAGTGTATCATATATAATATTTATAAGATATGCATACAAATACAATTAGTTGGTTGCCGTCTTAGTCGACTTCTTCATACTGTATTGTGATAAAGCTAGCGTACGTTGCGAGATTGAATCACTGACTAGTCTATTAATTGCAAGCACTTATATACGTCTATGACGGCAAGCATCAGTTAAGATCATGGTGACTAATTATCAATCAAAATTAGTGCTGACGCTATCATCACAATAATGACTAGGCAAAATCAATTAACAATCACACACTGACCAATTATTAATTTTAAATTTTATATACGCCTATGTCGGTAAACATTAATCAAGATCACACTGACTAATTATCAATCAAGATTAGTGCGAATGGTAACATCACAATAATGTCGTAGGCAAACACCAATTAACGTTCACGCTTTTATGTGCAATTATAAGATAACTGCATACTCAAGTCATCTTGAGTATGACAACCTTATTAATATTTGCAACAAAATATGTATGCAACTAAGTAACATTAAAATCCTTGCAACAGCGGAATTTTATTTATATACAATTTGAAATAAATAAACCACGTACACAGTATAATTATTATTTTTTAGGTCGCAACATTGCATTTAAATCACGGAACAGTGACAGTTCGTATATTGTACTGGGAGATCAGATTTTTTTCTTTGGTTAAAACAATTTTAAAATATGAAAAATAAAAATATAATAATTTACGATGCTAATAATACGGTGTTTATAATAATAAAGAAGGAGACAAAAGAAGCATAAATTTAATGTGAATGGTGTCAAATAATAAAAAATTAATAAGTTTACATTCTTTTTACTTAATTTCTTAAAGATTTTTAAGGGCGAAGGGTGGCGTATACACTTATATCAGAAGAGCTCATAATGTATATTAAGACGAAGAAAACAAATACAATGTGAATGGTTATAAATAAATTAACCAATTTACTTTTTTTCTCGATGTATACACTTATATCCGAAGGCGACATGTAGCAAGGGCGAACTGTTACCTATCTCGGGCGAGCTGTTACCAATCAAGGGCGAACTATTACCAGTTAAGGGAGGGCGAAGTGTTATAATACCATCAAAATGCGTCGCAGCCGCTTGTTTTGAGGAAGTCGATGCAATGAAACAGTTCTGTTTTCGACCACCTTCCCGCTATAAACAACCACCTTTACATATTCAGCAATATTTCGGTCGATTTCCATTTTGGTTTTGTTTCTTTCTTTAATCAACTTTCCATATCACTTGATGTGTGTGTTATACACGCTGATAAAATTTCTACTTATACCCCGGAAGTTTTAATGCGCATGCGCATCGGAGAGTACTCAAGGGAAGACAACTTAGTTATCGGACTGCCCAATACTGTTTGGCCGATTTAGTGACACAATAAGTTAAATGACTAAACAGTTTGAATACTGTGTTCGGAGTTGTTTAGATACATGATACGTCAGGACTGCGTTAAAGGTGATATGCGATAATTTGGACCAAACATTTGTTTCTCAAATTAGCCACAAGGTCAATGCTACTTGAAAAGGTCCAGCAAAATGCTGTTCATTGGTGCCCTAGATCCATGTGAACAGTGAACCATAAATGCCCACTCGTTATTGCAAACAGGTATTTCCTATCTAAGAGATAGTTTTTTTAAACTAAGAAACCCACGTGACAACGTACTTTTGATATCACGTTTATCGTCATCCGGATAGTCCGTTCTGACGTCTATAGCTATTTTTGGCAGAGATCACTATCGTGCTTATTTATATGATTGGAAAGAATGAATATTTAGAGGGATTTTTCGACAGGTGTCCTGTCTAACAATATAGTTAGTGTTCAAAATCGTCTTTACTTAGACTAAAGTATAAATTATGCCTAAATTATGCCTAAATTTCGCATAACTGTGGAAAATATTGTTACATGCATTTGGTACAGGCAAACTGTCTGATCACTAGATGAGATGTGAACAAAGGGGCCTTCAATAGGTTGTGGGTTAGGAATTTAAAAGCTTGCGACACTTTTCATCTAATTTACTTTACTAACCTAGTACGTGTATCCCGATTTGTGAATGCGGTAATACACGTCAGTCATAACACTACACTGATTTGTCTCAATCGTGACGCAATAATGTAAAAACATAAAATGCGGATCGTATGATTGTCCTTTGCTCGGATTGTTTACTCTCCTATTACTGCATGCTAAATCTACTTTCACTCTACTCAGAGTTATTTATACATTACCAAGTGCGCCCCTCTTTCAGCCAGGGGCGGATCCAGAAAATATTGGTCGGGGGTGGGGTGGGGGTATGAATCCATTAAACTTTTTCGCAGTAAATACAAGATAGATGTACACAGGGACACTAACTTCGACCTAATCACTCAACCAAAATTGACGTTAAAAGCGTAGTATTTTTAAGCTTAAGTGTGTGTGTTTCCACACCTCTACTCTTGCACCTACACACCTGTCAACGAGTTGCATTTAAAGGTGGTATCCGACAGTTAGGACCAAAAATAGTTTTATTATACATCTTAGTAAACCATTGTTGTCTGAACAGATCTCCTAAAATGTTGTCTATTGATGTCTTACACCTGTCTGAAAAGTGAACAATCGTCATTACAAACATGTATTTCTTATCTGAGCCACGCTGCACAGTTACTATTTTTAAATCAAGAAAACCATGTGACCACTAATGTTTTTGTTCATCCACGTCATCTCCTATGACGTCTATGTCTATTATTAGCAGGGATGGGATTGGGATAAGCCGGCATTTTTTACCGATACTGTGCAGCGACATTTCTATCTTTATAGCAAAGGGGCACTTTTGAGGTGCCCACTTATGAGGTGCCAGGGACTGAACTCGGCCGGACGCAATTTAAAAACAACCCGTTTCTTTGGGAACCTCAAAACTATATATTGTGAGAAGGACCAATACACGATCTAACTAAGAAGGCCTATGCGAAGAAAAGTTATCTGTCGCGAAGAGGTTATCCTCCCCTGAAATCATACGTCGTAATTTTTGCATAGTATACCCGCACATTTACACTGAAATGATCAGTTCCGGTCTAAATGGTTTCTAAATGGATCAGTCCATTTTTGAGCATAGAAGTGCACTTATTTTGCATTTTCACAACTCTACAATGTTTCAGCTTTGTTTTGCACCAACTTGCATGGGATTATCTAAATTATAGCAAATACAGTCACACAAAAAAATAATTTACATTAATATAAAAAAACTTTATGTCAGGGTTACTACTACCGGTGCACGTTTACGCTAACCACCCCTATAAGGGTAATGTACATACGACGTTCGCCAAATAAAAAATGCTTACTATCAATTAACTGACTACGTATACGTTGATAATGTAAAACTGTATATGGATGGGCTGAAGTTCAAAGTTTCAATAGACAGCCCTTTTCCTGAGATAAAAAGTAGGTTTGTTATAAATTAATGTTTTTATCATGTTAGAACTACTTATTTCATTAGGTTTTCAACGTTGTGTGGCTTCAAAGGATGAAAGCCTTTCAAACGTCTTTTTTATTCACCAGACCCAAAGCAACATATTGCTTTAACTTATGTCAATAAAAATTTCCAGCGCTATCTTACGGTGAAAAAGATTTCAAACTTTCTTTTTATTTGTTTGCACAAAGACTTACATTTACTTATAGTATGTGTATGTGTGTGCGTGCGTGCGTGCGTGCGTGTGTGTATTCCGTGTCAAACGGGGACAGTTTATGAATACGCACCTGCTAACCGGGGACATATACCAAAACCGGGGACGTTCCCGGTTGTACTTTTGCAGAAATCCTTGCCTACAGGCATTTAAAGATAATGTGCAATTCGAGAAGAACGCTACATTTCCCCAATTAACCACATCGGTACGGACCATATATACACAGCCGATTTGTCATTTTTTTTTAAATTTTCATACACACGCCTCCCCGTTGATCTCTAGTTTCTTCTTAAAGTCATACAAACTATTACCACCAGGTTCCTGTTTATGCATAGAGTTTTAAATATTTACACATATGACCGCCGTAAGGTCCCCGTTATAGGTTATATTTGAAACAATCACACACAGAAGCAGAATCTGAGTAGTACTATTAATCCACTGATCAAGCAGTGTAGCAATATATTGCCAGAAATAGTAATAGCGGATGTTAATAGGTTTAGATATACTTTATTACTTTTTAATTAGGAATGTCAACGGTTTACCGGTTAACCGGATAGCGGGATATCGCACATGTACCGGATTTCAGTTTGCTTTCCGGTTAACCGTATACATGCACATAACTTTGAAAAGAAATATTATCTATTGTACGTCTTTGCTAAATTGGTTCCACACTCCATCATTCTGTCGTATTCTATCACCGCGCACAGCCACTTCTCCCTCAGCCCCTTTCCCGCTAAATAAGTTGTATAATCAAAACAATTTATTTATTTTTTCCTAAAACCGCGCACACTCAAATTTTCGACAAATTGTCGTTTTCAGAGTTCAATTGTTTTCTTTTCATATTTCTAAACAATCATGGATGCTGCCATATTAGAAAACCCCAAAAAGTTAATTTAGAAAGTAAACATTCCTCAGACGTTATCGTTAGAATAAAACTGTGCTAAGGTATACTTTAAAAGCTACATCAAAATAATATAATCTCGTCCAAATCTCGTTCGTTTAGTCGATTGATGATTTTCCGTTTTGGTGGCAGATGTTACTGCCATTGAAAGGCACCGAGATTAAACTTTATGTTCTTCCTGGCTATAGTTCTGTTCAGAGTTGTGTAAAGCATTCCATTGTGTGCATCTTCTGTTTGTCTTATTAAATGTTTCCATTCATCTGTTACCACACACCTACTTCTTTGTTGGATTGAGGTCTGTATATCTTGGGACAACTTGCTCAGACAAAGGAATCACATGCGTAGATCTTTCTGCGCACGTAGACAGGTCTTAACAAAAATAAGATGGATTTGTGCACGTGATGTCCTTTGTAAAAGTGAATCGTTCCGGGATCTTTATACTTTTATAAAAATAACTAAACTTACCACAGCTGATAGACGCACACAAATACCAGCATTCAAACACAGGGGCGGATCCAGTATTGCTTTCGAGTGTTGTGCGTGCGTGCGTGTTTTGTGTGTGTGTGCTTGTTGTGCTTGCGTGCGTGCGTTTAAAATGAAAATATGCATGATGAGCCTCTGCAACATGGTAGATTGGAAAATTAAACTACTCTGTATACAGGTATGTATCCTAATTAATTCATCAGTAATAACAATTTAAAATGTTGGGTAAATAAAACAAAGGGATGCGGAGTATACAATTCAATCAATTAATTATAATTGAAAATAAACTACCATGTCAAATTTATATGTATGTACAAAATAATACTGCATTGCCACACATCAGCATAACAGCAGGTGGCATATTCCAATAAATCAATGACATCTAATATAGACACATAATAGAAAGTACACAGAAAAATACAAAATATATTACACTTGACAAAATATTAAACTCTGTAATAATTTGGATCTGGATGCAAGATGTTTCTGGTTGCCATGTTTCTATGTATACACCTTCCTTGTTATAATCACAGTGTTTAGTTTACACACATTCTATGGATTTATCGATCACATTATTAGATCTAAGATTAACATCTGCAACATTTGGTCTTCCCGGAATTGTCTTAGGACTGTTTGACTTGTATTTTTTCTCCACATTCCGAAATCCCAAAAACATGTTGTTTAGTTTCATTTAAGTTTAAAAAATGCATTTTCATTTTATGCTGGAAAAATGATTTATCTTGATAAAAATCAGCCTTTTAATTAAATCAACCAATTTTACATGAAATCTAAAAATGATTAGGGTACATTTCACATTGGGAAGAAAAGATAAAAAAACATAGAATAAATATTTAAATATAAATAGACTTAAAAGAAAGAAGATAACGAAAGGAAAGTAAAAAGACAGACAGAAAAAGTCAACGAGGTAAAATGTTTTAATCCCATGAAACATATATGAATTTAACATTTTTGTCTGTTTCTCTGGCAATATCCTGATTTTTTATAGCCCAAATAACTATGTTCTTTAAATGTAAATATATACATGTAAAATACGATACAATAAACAGAAAAAAACAATGACAAATGTGTTTCTCCAAAGATTATATAACGCCACACAGTAAAAGTAATCATTTTAAACATTCAAATATTTGTTGATATGTGATGTTTATTTTATTTTTGTTCATTGTTTATTGTAACTAGCATGTGTAAATTTGTCATTACCATTTTAGAAAAGTCATCTGTAAAAAGGGAGCAAAACTGTTCTTCCTATATACATATTATTTATTCTAATAAGATTATGTAAAATTATATATACAGCTGCACGTTTTCGGTGTCGCATGAATCGCGCGCACATGCATTTCCATCGCATAACTACCGAAACAAGGTCAATATCCGTTACGTCGCACAACATATGTAACTTATGACGCCGGTTTGTGTGTGTGTTTTTTTTCACTCGACTGTTTCGCGACATTTCCCCCACGTATTTGTTCACAAAATTCAACCATATGAAAAAAATTCTATCCCAGTTTTGAACAGAATGTAGGCAAACAAAGATCAATTTATATCGTCTCAAACTTGTATATGCAGACATAACATCGGTAACCGGATACTATCCGGATACTGTTACCGAGAATCTGGACAGAAAAATGGTATTCGTTGACAACCCTCTTGTTGATATCTACACATTTATAAATGAATTAAATTGAACCTAAGCACTAAATGTTTACCTTAATTTGAAAATAAATGATTAGACCAATCACCATTTAGTCGTTTAAGCTTAAAAGTACGTCTAGTATTCACGACTATAAATAGTATACAGAGTATCCAAATAACAAACTTAAGAGCATTAATACATGAGTGCTTCATTTTATTTTTGCATGCCATACAAAAATATTATTGTCTTTTAAGACGTGTCCATTTCGTGTGAAGAATGTTTTTAAAAGAAATACTGTACTGAGACAAGTGATTCGATAAAGTTGCTATTTAATATGTTTCACTTATTCCTTTTTTGCCAGCACACTAGAATCCCTGCAAACTAGAAGTATTTGAATATTTTTTATTTAAATTGACTGAGCGGAGGATTCCGCTAATAACAAATAAAGCTCATGGTTATTAAATACACACTTTTTAAAAGGTCCTAGTTCTAAAATAGGGAAAAATTATAAATATGTATAATTTCCAATTTTATTTTTCATTTTTAAAATGCATGTAGATCATATCTCTGCCTCACGTAGTATGTAAATAGATAAAGCAACTTGTATGCTACAAAAGTATAAGCAATACAAGAATTTTCATCGAGCAAAACAAAAACAACATACGATTTGTCTTTTTTGCTAAAGAATATCTTCCTATTGTTATATATATATATATATAGCTACTCCCTTACCATGTTGGAATACACGTAGCTAGCACGCATATATATACATGTTGACCGAGGCAATGTAAATGTGATGTTTTAACCAACTAGACTTAGACAAATCAAGTATTTTATATCTTTAAAACTTAAATCATATTTCAAGATTTTGCCTTGAATGTTATCCGCAGAGTCCGCCGCAAGTTAAGCCTGAAGCTGGTAAGCCAACGCCCCTTTTCTGCTTAATAGAATCAGTCTATTATTTTTGGCAATCTGTGTTACAACATGGTGAGTGTTTTCTTGTTTTAAAGTATAATATAATGCTAGAATGATTTTTAAACTATCAGAATTCCAATTATATTTGAGGTTGTACAAAAGTTTATAACGATACATAGATCAAAGGATAATGATAATCTTATATTTATCATATTTTGTTTTATCATCCCCGCCACTTTGCATAGACGTTGCTACCAACACGGTATTTTAAATGTTTAATTTGACATGCAAAACGCGTAAAAAGTTAAATAAAATGCACTAAAGAACACGTCAGTCCAGAGAACTGAAGGATTTAAGGAAGATCGTTCTTTAATATACAGATATTTGTAATCCAATTTGTCCTCCATTAGTGAGAACAATTGTTACAACCAGCATAAATATTCTGTTTTGTTTGATCATTCGAACTGATCATATGTCATATTTTATAGGTCATCGAAAGATCTGTATTAGTGCATACTGTCGAAGATTTCTAATATTACTGGAACGGCAATTCTATAGGTAGATATGAAGTTGATTGTTTTATTTACCTCTCATTGTGATGTAGAGATATATTACACGAGAATCTATTAAAACCGCATACTGTCGTTTCGTGCTCTTGTAGGAAAGTTTGAAACATCATTACAAGTATCTTTGTTATGAAATTATTTTCTTTCTTACTTTTTCTTCGTAATATATAAAATACTTAAAGGGGTCGCAACAGCAAAAGTTTTTTTTGAAAAATAGCTTGCCAACATATATTGTTGTAATCAGAGGTGCTACTTGATTATACAGTCGCGTTAAAATCAAACAGTAAAAACCGGAGATCTAATTACATATTTGACAATGTGTAAGTATCCATTATAAGCAGAAGAGCAGCTTCGCCTCTTTCCTTTTGGAAATACTGCGATAATTATTATTGCACCTTTGATGTTGTCTAATATTGACGTTGCTTTCTATTCATTGTTTATGTGTATTCCCATGGTTAACATTGATAGATAACATATTATATTCTTAATGTATTATCAAACTATTTGGATATGCCGAGCGGGGTGTAACATGACGATGTCAAGTCAAGCGTTCAGCGCCGATTTTTTTGGTCATATTTAGATATTTAAATGATACATGATATATTGCTTATTGACATTGCTTAATGAAAGAACGATAATTTGTGTATATTGTTATCATAAAAGGGATTAAGTAATGTACTAGCATTAGAATATATATTAAGAAATATTTAACATATAATCACATCTGTTCAGTTTTAATTATTTATATGCCTTCAATATGTACCCGCACATACACCACGAACATAAATAGGAATAGGAGTGTAATGTTTGTTGTTTTCTTTTTATAATCATCGTTTTGATAATCTTTAAGCAAAACATAGTCCTAGTCATAATTAAAAGTGATAATCGTTTTAAAATGTCTGACGTAAAATGCAGTAAATTTTAAATTTGTCTTGAAATTTAGTCATTTATAAAACTACATAGGGGTCGGTTTGGAGTCATTGATTGACAGGTGACGTCATCCTAAGCCCCGCCCCCTATGATGACGTGTCAATGAGTCATCACGTTATATTCACCCCGTCCATACTTAATGACACATCGTGAGTCATAAGCCCCGCCCCCTATGATGACGTGTCAATGAGTCATAACGTTATATTCACCCCGTCCATAGTTAATGAGTCATCGTGAGTCATAAGCCCCGCCCCTATGCTGACGTGTCAATGAGTCATCACGTTATATTCACCCGCCCATCCTTAATGAGTCATCGTGAGTCAAAAGCCCCGCCCCTATGCTGACGTGTCAATGAGTCATCACGATATATTCACCCGTCCATAGTTAATGAGTCATCGTGAGTCATAAGTCCGGCCCCTATTACGACGTGTCAATGAGTCATAACGTTATAATCACTCGCCCATCCTTAATGAGTCATCCTGAGTAATCACTTAGCGTGAGAACCAGAAACGCCACGTCCCAACACGACGTTAGTGACGCGTCCTTAATAGTCTATAGATAGTAACATCGGAGACGTAGCGTGGGAACCGTAAACTGTCGAGACAAAATACGACCCCCAATCACATCAACATTATAACGACGCTTACCTTTAGTTTAAAGGTATCAATGAGACGTTAGCCGAAAACAAAACATCCATAAATGATAGATAACGTTATTTCTAAACGACCAATAGCGTATGAGCGGATTGACGTAACGCTTCTATAACGCGAATTTGACTAGGTTACTTTACGTATGTACCGTTAGATAGACGTTACACCCAATTATAATGTAGCACGTGTCTAGGGACAAGATTATTATAGGCTTCTACTTTGGGTAATCGAGCATCCAGTTCGGTGCGTTGTACGCTCACGTATTTGCGATTAAATACGATCATTTGTTTTTGTGATTTTTGGAGAGACTAAAAAGGAACATAAAACTTATGTTAGAATGTTTTAACTAGATGATCTTTTGTGAACACGATAAAGCAATAATATGATCCTTCAGAAGGTATCAGCGCGATGTAAAACACGTGTCTACTAGGAACCTGTTAATTAAATACACGAAACTAGATCGGGGGCGGTAAATTTCGTCTGCTAACACAATGCCTCACGGTTTTATGATAGAAATCTCCATCTCTCACCGCACGCATTTTAACAGATTATACCATTTTTAAGGGGTGTACCTACTTAAATGCACAGTGATTAAGCAAATTTAATTATCCGATTTCTTCTCCGCACACATACATATAGATACAAGAAAAGAGTAACAATGTTAGAGGTGAGCTTTTCGCAACCCCTTAATCTGATATGTTTCATTAATTTCAAAGTCTGGTACTTTTATCTCACTGATAAGACGTTTTAACTTTTTCCGCGCAATAGTCGCCATTTGTCTACACAGCAAACTGTATACTGATGCTGGGTTAATAGAGTAGTCGCGTGTTAATGTCTTTCAGCACGCGCTTATGTTAAGCACGTAAGTAACTTTATTACCAACAGCAGCTTTTAGAATTAATTTATACGTGCATTTCAGTTTTAAACATAAATTATTTTAGCTGTCCTTACTATCATGTTTTGTTATCCGTTTAAACATATGTATTTACTTTTCTGTATTTTATCACCATTGCAGTGATAATTGGTAAAAGAATTTTCTTACAGAAAAATATTATATAAACCTTCGATAATTTTATTATAATATGAGCCCAAATTGATTATTAATTTATTAAAGGGTTAACAAAATAATAAAAACATGTATTTTTTTTACTTAGTTTATTTTTACGTTTTACTCCCAAACCCCCTCCCTCTCTCAATTTAATTTTTTTTCCAACTCTTCAACCTTTTCTCTCATTTCTCGAAGTGTTTATATCGCTTCCATCTGAAGCAAACAAAAAGATGGAATGTTTTTTACTCTCTTGTGGTTGTTGAACTCCACAATTAGATACACGTTCACGTAAAAATACTCAAACGTAATAGTCAATAACCGGATTAGATCGTTTTATTTAATTATTGTATGAAATCGTACCAAATACGTACCAACTTCACCTCATTTTCCCAGCGATTCGTAGGGAAAAAAAAGAAGAAAAAAGTTTTGTAAGTCAAATTTATTAACGGATACAAATACCCGACAATTTACTTTAATGTGAGTAAGTTTTAAACATTCGCTTCATTCTTTTGAAGTACATTAATCATTATTAGTTGTAAGTGGGTTATGAAATACAAGTACTATCAAAGATAGATAATATGATCTCCCCATTTTTTGTACTTATTAAAATAAAATAAAATATTTCTTCGTGGTAAAATGATATTAATATGTCATACTTACTGAGCATGACCAATTCATGCTCTCATTTCTCTTATCACGTGACTGGAAAAAAAAAGTTTCCATTCTCTGCAGTTTATTGTATGTATTTTTTCTTTTTAAATATATATTAGAATTTACGCACGAAAACGTCAATGTAAAACTTTTTTTTTTAATCTTCCTTATATATCAATTCAGTCCTCTTTAGGATAAAAACCACAACAACAGTGTCGTCGCGTTTTAGTTTTTTACAAATTGATATATTAAAGCTATTCATGGATAAATTTCTTCTGAATTAAGAAACAAATTAAACTTACGGAGCCTCCTCGTGCTGACCACTGTTCTCACGGCGAGAGGCTGTAAATTTATATGTGATGTGATCGACTATTTTTATAAATACCTGGTTCTACGGTATATAAAATACCAATAGCTCATCCCCTTTAACAAATTAATCATCACTTATTTTGCTTAAATAGTCGTTTTACTACGCGGTATTACAAATGATTTAAAATAAAATCTATCAACGCTAACGTATTCAGTAATCGTCAAACGCTCGATAAAAGGTGCATGTTAAGGGGTAATGTGGATATTTCCCGAGATGTAGTCAAATTTAACCTTAAATGGTTTATAATAAGTTCAAGTGTCCACCTTTATACGCTGTATACATTCTTTAAATAGATGATTACGTCACTCCGTTAAAATCATCTCTATACTAGACCAGAGGATTGACCACTGTGTAGGGGATTGTGCCTCCGTAAAATAGTTCCGCTTAGGATTTACGATATATGAAACTTACGTCAAATATACCATTTATGTGTATACGATTAAAAAGTTAACTGTATATTATCACTTAAAATGTATATCCGCTACATTTAGTTTATTCACTTGGAGCGATAAGCAAATATTAACAGCAGGTCGATCTTTCTACTTTTATTTTCTCTTTTAGTGCTGTCTCATGATGCCTAGCGCGTTAGTACAAAGGTCAGTAAGACCGGTGTTTATATATGGCGCTGTATATCGTTGAGCGCACCGAATGAGGCAAATTTTGAATTTCGTTATTAATCCGAATACGCGTTTCAAGAAACGTTACATGTACTTTTACGACTATACTTATACGCTGCTTTACGTTTAGAATAAAGCGTGACACCGTTAAATCTAGACCCGATGTAAATTCTCTATTCGATTGATTATACAATATATATACAATCTTAGCTCTTCAAAGTCATACTTTTGAATGAATAAATAGAATGACTTGTCAAATACATATACCTATAATAATTATTATAACTATTTCCAACGTCTCGAATATAAAAGGTGAAATGCAAACGATCTTGTTTTTCCTTAGTTTAGTCACTACAAAGTGAGCATCACAATGATTACATGGACCAAGTTATTACCACCACTACCTCAACCACCGCCACCTCCACCACCGTCACCACCACCGTCACCACAACCACCTTCACCACCACACCCACCACCACCACCACCACCACCGCAACCTCCACCACCGCAGCCACAATCACCACCGCCGTCACCACCACCACCGCCGCCATCTTCACCACCAATGCCACCATCAACACCGCCTCCATCAACACCGCCACCACCACCACTACCAGCGCAACCCCCACCGCCACCACCACCAACGCCATCACCACCACCACCTCCACCAGTTCCATTACCACACTCAACACCACCACCACATCCACCACCGCCACCACCACCACGCTACCTCCACCGCCACCAGCACCAACGCCATCACCACCACCACTTCCATTACCACACCAACACCACCACCGCCACCACCACCAACAACAACATCTCCACCACCACCACCACCATCAACACCGCCTCCATCAACACCGCCACCACCACCACTACCAGCGCAACCCCCACCGCCACCGCCACCACCACCAACGCCATCACCACCACCACCTCCACCAGTTTCCATTACCACACTCAACACCACCACCACATCCACCACCGCCACCACCACCGCCACCACCACCAACGCTACCTCCACCGCCACCAGCACCAACGCCATCACCACCACCACTTCCATTACCACACCCAACACCACCACCGCCACCACCACCAACAACAACAACTCCACCACCACCACCAATACCACCTTCACCGCCACCACGACTACTACCACCTTCACCGCCACCATCACCACCACCGCCATTACCGCCGCCACCACGATTGACAACATATACCATATATTTCTTTCCTTCTAAATACATTTGCAACGAAACAAACTAATGTAGTTTTTAAAAAGTATTCTTTTTTCACAGAACCGGAAACACGTTTTACTGCTCCCGATGTAAATCCAAGTTTTCGCCCTACGCCTCCTACGCCAGACACATTACTCGATTGATTATACAATATATATAAGTTTAGTTCTTCAAAGTCATATTTTGAAACGAATAAATAGAATGACTTGTCAAAAACACATACCTTTAATACTTATTATAACTATTTCCAACGTCTCGAATATAAAAGGTGAAATACAATCGATATTGTTTTTCCTTAGTTTAGTCACTACAAAGTGAGCATCACAATTTCAATCTGATTATATGGACCAATTCATTACCACCAATACCTCAACCACCGCCACCAAACCACCGCCACCACCACCGACACCACCACCGCCACATCCACCACCTCCGCCACCACATCCACCACCACCGCAACCTCCACCACCACACCCACCACCACCACTGCCTCCACCACCGCCATCCACCACATCCACCACCGCCACATCCACCACCTTCGGCACCACATCTACCACCACCGCAACCTCCACCACCAAACCCACCACTGCGTCCACCACCGCCACCTTCACCACCGCATCCACCGCCGCCACAACCAACACCACCACCTCCACCACCGCAGCCTCTACCACCACCGACATCACCAGCGCTACCTCCACCACCACCAACGCCATCACCACCACCACCTCTACAACCACACCCACCACCACCGCCACCACCACCAACTCCACCACCACCATTATCACCTTCACCGCCACCACCACCACCACCACCAGTACCGCCGCCACCACGATTGACAACATATGCCGTATATTTCTTTCCTTCTAAATACATTTGTAGTTAAAAAACGAATGGAGTTATTCAAACGTATTCTTAATTCACAGAACCGGAAAAAAAACTATTTACTGCTCCCGATACAAATCCAAGTTTTCGCCCAAGGCCTCCTACACCATACACATGGACACGCACGCGGCGCCTCCAAGAAAACGCATGTTATATATGTGCATTATTAACCTAACACATGTATTTTATAAATCATTTAACAGATTACATTTAAGTCGTTCATAGTTTGTATGATAACCTAGTTAGTCACCCATGATAAATTAACTAATAGGCAAAATAAATACAAGCGGTCTGGAGGCCCATTTGATCTGCTAAGTATACATCGGTCCACACGTACACACAAACACACAACACATGCATTTTCTTTTTAATAATCTGCTAATGACCGACTAGCTTTTTCGAAAGCTGAAACTTGTCAGGAACATTTGAGCCCACCCCCTCTCTCACTGTCATTCTCCGCATAAATTAGCTTCAATGACCAACAGTGGGATATTTTTATCATACAATGATCGTAGTTTTTTCACACCTTAATTAAAATATAAACAATTTATTGTCGATTTATCAGCTTGCGTGTTTTAACATGAACTGCATTCCGCATTTCTTCTGGGGACAGGAATAATCAAACAGGGAGATTACTGTGTACTGTGATGGGAATCTTGTTATTTTGCTTATATACAATAAATCCTTCTAAGTATACATTTATGTTTCTGTTTATTTTTGACCCATTTCTATTATTGATACAATACGTTCGTTTGCGTCTTCTTTAACGCTTGGCATCAATGTTTTTCTTGTCAGATTATGTCCCTTTACTTTACTTAGTCACAAAAGGACATTCGTGCTTACGACAAGATGTTACTTAGACGGTAAAATATTAAAAATGAATGAGATATAATAGATATAATTACAGATTAGGGAGAATGTGAGAAAAACAGCAGCAGCAGCAACAACAACACAACTTGCGTTTAATTTTTTTAACAGCAACTTAAAACTAAGAACATAAGTCTTATATTAAAATAAACAGCACGAAATAATAGTCCGTCTGTCTGTTCGTCCGGAATGCTGCCTACTGTAGGTCCATAAAGTTGGTATCCACCATTTTTGACAACGTCTTTTGTTCTCAAACACCCAATTAAATAAAGGCTACCTGAAAAAAGCAGCAAAATGCTATCTATTGATGCCCTACGTGATTACAGAAGGCTCCGCGCTTCAGAGTGGCATCAATAATAGACGCCTAGTAGATAAACTTTGTGTTAAAAACACTAGTTGTTTTTATCGTGTATGATCGAAATCTAAATTAAGTTATTGAACGGCTAATAATTTAACATTTTAAGCTCTATATTAATACATTGAAAGTCTACTTAATTTACGTAAGAACAATACCACGTGTCGGACTGCGTGACATAAAATATATATGGAACAATTAACCATCGTCTGTTGTAATGCACCCACAATGCAACGCTTCGAAGCTAGACCATAATACTGTCAACAACAGCTAAGAAAGCTCTACTATAAACAGGAAAATAATAGTAACCTTAAAAGACCAGTAGAGGACCACGAATAAGGCGTTCAGCCGCAGAAGGGGAAAATGTGTTCATAGCTTTAAAATGGTTCCATTATTACTACGATTTACCTCCGAGTCATATTCTTAGAAAAGGGAAGAGTGATCCTAATGACTGACACGCTTCCGCCGAAAGTGCTCGGAGGGGTGTGGCTAAAGTTATCACGTCACGGAGGCGGGTATAAATACGGCAACGAATGTTTATTCGATTAGAAAACCTTTGCTTGTAAGCTCGTCTTTTTTTCCCTCAATGCACAAAATGGCATCTTCGCACCCAGACGTAGTGATATCATTAACAGGAAAAGTAATGGTGACAGAGACGTATGTCGCTGATTATATGAAATGGTGGATGAAACCGATTACGGAGAGAGGGCCCAAACCATCAGCTGTGATTCATAACTTCTCCAACAAAAACATATGGCGAAAAGGTCCGCCAGACGTATCGATTCATCCGATTATGCCTACTGTCTTCCGTAAAGAAGCATAATTCCGCTATGTTTGGGTGTATTCACAAAAGCGGCTTCAACGGGTACAAAATACGTCTCATCAGGATATCATATCTGCATTGTTTTTGAAAAGAACTGATCCGGATGGATAAACTGAATAAGGTTTTAAAATAAAACGTAAGACATATCGATCCAGAAATGATTTTAACTCTCATTCGACCGATTTTATTTAGAACTCGAGCTCTTGAAATGCAACACTTTTTAACGGATAAATAAAATGTCTAATATATACCTAAAATTATGATCACTATTTTCTACGTCTCAAAATAAAAGGAGAAATACGAACGACATTTTCATTCTTATTGTATGCACCAAATCAACAGCACTACCACCACCGACGCCACCGCCGTAAACATATATATACGGTACACGCCGCCGCCGCCGCCGCCGCATACAGAGGATAACTTTACGTCGCCGCCGCCGCATTGAGAGGATAACTTCACGTCGCCGCCGCCCCCACCGCATTAAGAGGATAACTTCACGTCGCCGCCGCCGCCGCATTGAGAGGATAACTTTGTGGCTATTATCTAAAACTACGATGTCGGGGCTAAGTAACGAAAGTAACGAGTTCTTCTTAACCAAATTTTAAGTTATTTTTTATGTACGATAGAGTTGTGGTATACACGGTATGTGTTCTTATATCGTCTTCTTAGAATGGTTTTATCTATTTTGTATCCATATCGACACGCCAGCCTCAATCTCTGAGCTAAAATCAAACTGCCAAGGACCCTGTGTCATTATATGATATATATATATATGCGCCATCATATAAACCACTTAACTTTTAAACGTGTTTACGTATTATAATACAAAGCAGCTTGGCTGTTTCAATATCGAAATGCACATTTAAAGATTTGTCTGAGTTGTGTTGTCATTCTAGAAATGTAATAGGTATAATATGATTGGTTCGTGTGCACATCTATTTGTTTTTTTATTTACACATGTTTCAGATTTCTTTAAATCGTACCTTGTGTATTTTATAAAAATGAACGGTAAGTTTATATGACAACCCAACTTGGATACAGCTATTTAAATGTTAATTTTCCGCAAGCCACAAAATTATCCTCTGAACGAGGCGGCGGCGGCGACGTGAAGTTATCCTCTTAATGCGGTGGGGGCGGCGGCGACGTGAAGTTATCCTCTCAATGCGGCGGCGGCGACGTAAAGTTATCCTCTGTATGCGGCGGCGGCGGCGGCGGCGGCGGCGGCGTGTACCGTATATATATGTTTACGGCGGTGGCGTCGGTGGTGGTAGTGCTGTTGATTTGGTGCATACAATAAGAATGAAAATGTCGTTCGTATTTCTCCTTTTATTTTGAGACGTAGAAAATAGTGATCATAATTTTAGGTATATATTAGACATTTTATTTATCCGTTAAAAAGTGTTGCATTTCAAGAGCTCGAGTTCTAAATAAAATCGGTCGAATGAGAGTTAAAATCATTTCTGGATCGATATGTCTTACGTTTTATTTTAAAACCTTATTCAGTTTATCCATCCGGATCAGTTCTTTTCAAAAACAATGCAGTTATGATATCCTGATGAGACGTATTTTGTACCCGTTGAAGCCGCTTTTGTGAATACACCCAAACATAGCGGAATTATGCTTCTTTACGGAAGACAGTAGGCATAATCGGATGAATCGATACGTCTGGCGGACCTTTTCGCCATATGTTTTTGTTGGAGAAGTTATGAATCACAGCTGATGGTTTGGGCCCTCTCTCCGTAATCGGTTTCATCCACCATTTCATATAATCAGCGACATACGTCTCTGTCACCATTACTTTTCCTGTTAATGATATCACTACGTCTGGGTGCGAAGATGCCATTTTGTGCATTGAGGGAAAAAAAGACGAGCTTACAAGCAAAGGTTTTCTAATCGAATAAACATTCGTTGCCGTATTTATACCCGCCTCCGTGACGTGATAACTTTAGCCACACCCCTCCGAGCACTTTCGGCGGAAGCGTGTCAGTCATTAGGATCACTCTTCCCTTTTCTAAGAATATGACTCGGAGGTAAATCGTAGTAATAATGGAACCATTTTAAAGCTATGAACACATTTTCCCCTTCTGCGGCTGAACGCCTTATTCGTGGTCCTCTACTGGTCTTTTAAGGTTACTATTATTTTCCTGTTTATAGTAGAGCTTTCTTAGCTGTTGTTGACAGTATTATGGTCTAGCTTCGAAGCGTTGCATTGTGGGTGCATTACAACAGACGATGGTTAATTGTTCCATATATATTTTATGTCACGCAGTCCGACACGTGGTATTGTTCTTACGTAAATTAAGTAGACTTTCAATGTATTAATATAGAGCTTAAAATGTTAAATTATTAGCCGTTCAATAACTTAATTTAGATTTCGATCATACACGATAAAAACAACTAGTGTTTTTAACACAAAGTTTATCTACTAGGCGTCTATTATTGATGCCACTCTGAAGCGCGGAGCCTTCTGTAATCACGTAGGGCATCAATAGATAGCATTTTGCTGCTTTTTTCAGGTAGCCTTTATTTAATTGGGTGTTTGAGAACAAAAGACGTTGTCAAAAATGGTGGATACCAACTTTATGGACCTACAGTAGGCAGCATTCCGGACGAACAGACAGACGGACTATTATTTCGTGCTGTTTATTTTAATATAAGACTTATGTTCTTAGTTTTAAGTTGCTGTTAAAAAAATTAAACGCAAGTTGTGTTGTTGTTGCTGCTGCTGCTGTTTTTCTCACATTCTCCCTAATCTGTAATTATATCTATTATATCTCATTCATTTTTAATATTTTACCGTCTAAGTAACATCTTGTCGTAAGCACGAATGTCCTTTTGTGACTAAGTAAAGTAAAGGGACATAATCTGACAAGAAAAACATTGATGCCAAGCGTTAAAGAAGACGCAAACGAACGTATTGTATCAATAATAGAAATGGGTCAAAAATAAACAGAAACATAAATGTATACTTAGAAGGATTTATTGTATATAAGCAAAATAACAAGATTCCCATCACAGTACACAGTAATCTCCCTGTTTGATTATTCCTGTCCCCAGAAGAAATGCGGAATGCAGTTCATGTTAAAACACGCAAGCTGATAAATCGACAATAAATTGTTTATATTTTAATTAAGGTGTGAAAAAACTACGATCATTGTATGATAAAAATATCCCACTGTTGGTCATTGAAGCTAATTTATGCGGAGAATGACAGTGAGAGAGGGGGTGGGCTCAAATGTTCCTGACAAGTTTCAGCTTTCGAAAAAGCTAGTCGGTCATTAGCAGATTATTAAAAAGAAAATGCATGTGTTGTGTGTTTGTGTGTACGTGTGGACCGATGTATACTTAGCAGATCAAATGGGCCTCCAGACCGCTTGTATTTATTTTGCCTATTAGTTAATTTATCATGGGTGACTAACTAGGTTATCATACAAACTATGAACGACTTAAATGTAATCTGTTAAATGATTTATAAAATACATGTGTTAGGTTAATAATGCACATATATAACATGCGTTTTCTTGGAGGCGCCGCGTGCGTGTCCATGTGTATGGTGTAGGAGGCCTTGGGCGAAAACTTGGATTTGTATCGGGAGCAGTAAATAGTTTTTTTTCCGGTTCTGTGAATTAAGAATACGTTTGAATAACTCCATTCGTTTTTTAACTACAAATGTATTTAGAAGGAAAGAAATATACGGCATATGTTGTCAATCGTGGTGGCGGCGGTACTGGTGGTGGTGGTGGTGGTGGCGGTGAAGGTGATAATGGTGGTGGTGGAGTTGGTGGTGGTGGCGGTGGTGGTGGGTGTGGTTGTAGAGGTGGTGGTGGTGATGGCGTTGGTGGTGGTGGAGGTAGCGCTGGTGATGTCGGTGGTGGTAGAGGCTGCGGTGGTGGAGGTGGTGGTGTTGGTTGTGGCGGCGGTGGATGCGGTGGTGAAGGTGGCGGTGGTGGACGCAGTGGTGGGTTTGGTGGTGGAGGTTGCGGTGGTGGTAGATGTGGTGCCGAAGGTGGTGGATGTGGCGGTGGTGGATGTGGTGATGGCGGTGGTGGAGGCAGTGGTGGTGGTGGGTGTGGTGGTGGAGGTTGCGGTGGTGGTGGATGTGGTGGCGGAGGTGGTGGATGTGGCGGTGGTGGTGTCGGTGGTGGTGGCGGTGGTTTGGTGGCGGTGGTTGAGGTATTGGTGGTAATGAATTGGTCCATATAATCAGATTGAAATTGTGATGCTCACTTTGTAGTGACTAAACTAAGGAAAAACAATATCGATTGTATTTCACCTTTTATATTCGAGACGTTGGAAATAGTTATAATAAGTATTAAAGGTATGTGTTTTTGACAAGTCATTCTATTTATTCGTTTCAAAATATGACTTTGAAGAACTAAACTTATATATATTGTATAATCAATCGAGTAATGTGTCTGGCGTAGGAGGCGTAGGGCGAAAACTTGGATTTACATCGGGAGCAGTAAAACGTGTTTCCGGTTCTGTGAAAAAAGAATACTTTTTAAAAACTACATTAGTTTGTTTCGTTGCAAATGTATTTAGAAGGAAAGAAATATATGGTATATGTTGTCAATCGTGGTGGCGGCGGTAATGGCGGTGGTGGTGATGGTGGCGGTGAAGGTGGTAGTAGTCGTGGTGGCGGTGAAGGTGGTATTGGTGGTGGTGGTGGAGTTGTTGTTGTTGGTGGTGGTGGCGGTGGTGGTGTTGGGTGTGGTAATGGAAGTGGTGGTGGTGATGGCGTTGGTGCTGGTGGCGGTGGAGGTAGCGTTGGTGGTGGTGGCGGTGGTGGTGGCGGTGGTGGATGTGGTGGTGGTGTTGAGTGTGGTAATGAAACTGGTGGAGGTGGTGGTGGTGATGGCGTTGGTGGTGGTGGCGGTGGCGGTGGGGGTTGCGCTGGTAGTGGTGGTGGTGGCGGTGTTGATGGAGGCGGTGTTGATGGTGGTGGTGGTGGTGGAGATGTTGTTGTTGGTGGTGGTGGCGGTGGTGGTGTTGGTGTGGTAATGGAAGTGGTGGTGGTGATGGCGTTGGTGCTGGTGGCGGTGGAGGTAGCGTGGTGGTGGTGGCGGTGGTGGATGTGGTGGTGGTGTTGAGTGTGGTAATGGAACTGGTGGAGGTGGTGGTGGTGATGGCGTTGGTGGTGGTGGCGGTGGGGGTTGCGCTGGTAGTGGTGGTGGTGGCGGTGTTGATGGAGGCGGTGTTGATGGTGGCATTGGTGGTGAAGATGGCGGCGGTGGTGGTGGTGACGGCGGTGGTGATTGTGGCGGCGGTGGTGGAGGTTGCGGTGGTGGTGGTGGTGGTGGTGGGTGTGGTGGTGAAGGTGGTTGTGGTGACGGTGGTGGTGACGGTGGTGGAGGTGGCGGTGGTTGAGGTAGTGGTGGTAATAACTTGGTCCATGTAATCATTGTGATGCTCACTTTGTAGTGACTAAACTAAGGAAAAACAAGATCGTTTGCATTTCACCTTTTATATTCGAGACGTTGGAAATAGTTATAATAATTATTATAGGTATATGTATTTGACAAGTCATTCTATTTATTCATTCAAAAGTATGACTTTGAAGAGCTAAGATTGTATATATATTGTATAATCAATCGAATAGAGAATTTACATCGGGTCTAGATTTAACGGTGTCACGCTTTATTCTAAACGTAAAGCAGCGTATAAGTATAGTCGTAAAAGTACATGTAACGTTTCTTGAAACGCGTATTCGGATTAATAACGAAATTCAAAATTTGCCTCATTCGGTGCGCTCAACGATATACAGCGCCATATATAAACACCGGTCTTACTGACCTTTGTACTAACGCGCTAGGCATCATGAGACAGCACTAAAAGAGAAAATAAAAGTAGAAAGATCGACCTGCTGTTAATATTTGCTTATCGCTCCAAGTGAATAAACTAAATGTAGCGGATATACATTTTAAGTGATAATATACAGTTAACTTTTTAATCGTATACACATAAATGGTATATTTGACGTAAGTTTCATATATCGTAAATCCTAAGCGGAACTATTTTACGGAGGCACAATCCCCTACACAGTGGTCAATCCTCTGGTCTAGTATAGAGATGATTTTAACGGAGTGACGTAATCATCTATTTAAAGAATGTATACAGCGTATAAAGGTGGACACTTGAACTTATTATAAACCATTTAAGGTTAAATTTGACTACATCTCGGGAAATATCCACATTACCCCTTAACATGCACCTTTTATCGAGCGTTTGACGATTACTGAATACGTTAGCGTTGATAGATTTTATTTTAAATCATTTGTAATACCGCGTAGTAAAACGACTATTTAAGCAAAATAAGTGATGATTAATTTGTTAAAGGGGATGAGCTATTGGTATTTTATATACCGTAGAACCAGGTATTTATAAAAATAGTCGATCACATCACATATAAATTTACAGCCTCTCGCCGTGAGAACAGTGGTCAGCACGAGGAGGCTCCGTAAGTTTAATTTGTTTCTTAATTCAGAAGAAATTTATCCATGAATAGCTTTAATATATCAATTTGTAAAAAACTAAAACGCGACGACACTGTTGTTGTGGTTTTTATCCTAAAGAGGACTGAATTGATATATAAGGAAGATTAAAAAAAAAAAGTTTTACATTGACGTTTTCGTGCGTAAATTCTAATATATATTTAAAAAGAAAAAATACATACAATAAACTGCAGAGAATGGAAACTTTTTTTTTCCAGTCACGTGATAAGAGAAATGAGAGCATGAATTGGTCATGCTCAGTAAGTATGACATATTAATATCATTTTACCACGAAGAAATATTTTATTTTATTTTAATAAGTACAAAAAATGGGGAGATCATATTATCTATCTTTGATAGTACTTGTATTTCATAACCCACTTACAACTAATAATGATTAATGTACTTCAAAAGAATGAAGCGAATGTTTAAAACTTACTCACATTAAAGTAAATTGTCGGGTATTTGTATCCGTTAATAAATTTGACTTACAAAACTTTTTTCTTCTTTTTTTTCCCTACGAATCGCTGGGAAAATGAGGTGAAGTTGGTACGTATTTGGTACGATTTCATACAATAATTAAATAAAACGATCTAATCCGGTTATTGACTATTACGTTTGAGTATTTTTACGTGAACGTGTATCTAATTGTGGAGTTCAACAACCACAAGAGAGTAAAAAACATTCCATCTTTTTGTTTGCTTCAGATGGAAGCGATATAAACACTTCGAGAAATGAGAGAAAAGGTTGAAGAGTTGGAAAAAAAATTAAATTGAGAGAGGGAGGGGGTTTGGGAGTAAAACGTAAAAATAAACTAAGTAAAAAAAATACATGTTTTTATTATTTTGTTAACCCTTTAATAAATTAATAATCAATTTGGGCTCATATTATAATAAAATTATCGAAGGTTTATATAATATTTTTCTGTAAGAAAATTCTTTTACCAATTATCACTGCAATGGTGATAAAATACAGAAAAGTAAATACATATGTTTAAACGGATAACAAAACATGATAGTAAGGACAGCTAAAATAATTTATGTTTAAAACTGAAATGCACGTATAAATTAATTCTAAAAGCTGCTGTTGGTAATAAAGTTACTTACGTGCTTAACATAAGCGCGTGCTGAAAGACATTAACACGCGACTACTCTATTAACCCAGCATCAGTATACAGTTTGCTGTGTAGACAAATGGCGACTATTGCGCGGAAAAAGTTAAAACGTCTTATCAGTGAGATAAAAGTACCAGACTTTGAAATTAATGAAACATATCAGATTAAGGGGTTGCGAAAAGCTCACCTCTAACATTGTTACTCTTTTCTTGTATCTATATGTATGTGTGCGGAGAAGAAATCGGATAATTAAATTTGCTTAATCACTGTGCATTTAAGTAGGTACACCCCTTAAAAATGGTATAATCTGTTAAAATGCGTGCGGTGAGAGATGGAGATTTCTATCATAAAACCGTGAGGCATTGTGTTAGCAGACGAAATTTACCGCCCCCGATCTAGTTTCGTGTATTTAATTAACAGGTTCCTAGTAGACACGTGTTTTACATCGCGCTGATACCTTCTGAAGGATCATATTATTGCTTTATCGTGTTCACAAAAGATCATCTAGTTAAAACATTCTAACATAAGTTTTATGTTCCTTTTTAGTCTCTCCAAAAATCACAAAAACAAATGATCGTATTTAATCGCAAATACGTGAGCGTACAACGCACCGAACTGGATGCTCGATTACCCAAAGTAGAAGCCTATAATAATCTTGTCCCTAGACACGTGCTACATTATAATTGGGTGTAACGTCTATCTAACGGTACATACGTAAAGTAACTAGTCAAATTCGCGTTATAGAAGCGTTACGTCAATCCGCTCATACGCTATTGGTCGTTTAGAAATAACGTTATCTATCATTTATGGATGTTTTGTTTTCGGCTAACGTCTCATTGATACCTTTAAACTAAAGGTAAGCGTCGTTATAATGTTGATGTGATTGGGGGTCGTATTTTGTCTCGACAGTTTACGGTTCCCACGCTACGTCTCCGATGTTACTATCTATAGACTATTAAGGACGCGTCACTAACGTCGTGTTGGGACGTGGCGTTTCTGGTTCTCACGCTAAGTGATTACTCAGGATGACTCATTAAGGATGGGCGAGTGATTATAACGTTATGACTCATTGACACGTCGTAATAGGGGCCGGACTTATGACTCACGATGACTCATTAACTATGGACGGGTGAATATATCGTGATGACTCATTGACACGTCAGCATAGGGGCGGGGCTTTTGACTCACGATGACTCATTAAGGATGGGCGGGTGAATATAACGTGATGACTCATTGACACGTCAGCATAGGGGCGGGGCTTATGACTCACGATGACTCATTAACTATGGACGGGGTGAATATAACGTTATGACTCATTGACACGTCATCATAGGGGGCGGGGCTTATGACTCACGATGTGTCATTAAGTATGGACGGGGTGAATATAACGTGATGACTCATTGACACGTCATCATAGGGGGCGGGGCTTAGGATGACGTCACCTGTCAATCAATGACTCCAAACCGACCCCTATGTAGTTATAAATATAAGTCTGTTCCTTGTAATCAAACACGAAAAATGATCATATGACCATTTTATACAATTACAAGAAGATGAACGTGTATATGAAGATCAAATGAAAATTTATCGAGTATTTTTAATTTATTTATTGACCTCTTTTATTTACATATATTTATTCTAGTTTGGACTGTTCCTAGTTTCTATACGCAAGGATGTCAATTCTCGCCAATGTACTAAATGTTAAAGATGCTGTCGGTTTGATTATATAACTTTTTAAAGTCTTATTCTTACATTGATAAATAAGATCGAATTTTTTACTGTTTAAGTTAAATTTCAAACAAATGCGCATTTTTGAACTTACTCATTTATACATAGGGAAATACAGGCCTGAATTGAGACAACGTTACGTATGCTTTATGTTTCGCTATATTTAGACTACATTATCACCAATTTATGTCATTAAGCTAATTTCTACCGTCGCGCAATGTATTTTGTAACCTTTTTGCCGCCACCGGTACATTTATAAAAATTAACGCTTATAATAATAAGCTTGTAATGGATTTAACATAAACTCAGTCTACCCATGCATTAAAAAGCATAAACACAACATGTGTTGTTTTAATGGAATTTCCCTAGAACATTACTCGAAGAGATAAATCAATTATTAAGACATATTCTTTCACTTATTCCGTACTTTTTACTGCATTTTGGTTATTACAACAGTAACTAGTCGCAGGTGTGTGTGTGTATATGTGTGTGTATGTGTGTGTGTGTGTGTGTGTGTGTGTGTGTGTATGTGTGTATGTGTGTGTATGTGTGTGTGTATGTGTGTATATGTGTGTATATGTGTGTGTGTATGTATGTGTATGTGTGTGTATGTGTGTATATGTGTGTGAATGTATGTGTGTATGTATGTGTAGGTGTGTGTATGTGTGTATGTTTGTGAATGTGTGTGTGTATGTGTGTATATGTGTGTGTATGTGTGTGTATGTAATGTGTGTATGTAAGGTGTGTGTGTAATGTGTGTTTAATGTGTGTGTCATGTGTATGTTATGTGTGTGATGGTATGTATCTGTTGGTATGTGTGTGTTGGTATGTGTGTATTGGTATGTGTGTAATGTATGTGTGTAGTGCATGTGTGCAGTGTGTGTATTGTGTGTAATGTAATATGTGTAATGTGTGTGTGTATTCGTTAATTTAAAGTATTACTAATACATATATAATTATTTTTGTTTTATTTCCATCAAAATTATTTCTAATATCTTTCAAATCTTTTTAAAGTTACCTAATCACTAATCACCAGTGATGTGTCCGGAATAAAGTTGAATGTTCTTTATAAGAAAGAAACCCCACTTCCTTACAGACAGCTTCGTTGGTCTTGTCCAGCCAAATCCCGTCATTTTATCAAGTGATACCATCTTTAACTTTACCTTGTCGCCGACTTTAAGGGACAAATAAAAATCGGAAATCTTCTCTGGGTGATGCGTAAGTAGACTCCATGTCGCCAACGTTATGGTTGCTATCACCAATCTTGGGCAAATCCACAGCAATATTGAACTCCGGACTTGATACATCCGTCGGCGGCGTGTAGTAGAAATAATTCTTGCAGCTTACAGCGTAAAGTCTGTCACATATTTTCTCCAAGTACAGATTAAGAGAGGACTGTGTCAAGTTGGATGCAGCAAGAAGAAAGTTTACACCTGCTTCCAAATGTTTGATCATACAGGCCTTTATCTCAGTTTCAAGCGAGTTCGCCAGGTGTACAATCTGCTGCCTGACATCGTGCTCCGTTGTCAGTGACATCTGATACTGATTTAGGTTAATGACGTGTTTCTTCTGTCGGATCTTCAATTCCCTTTCTAGGATTTTCATAGCCTTACAACGAGCGTTATACTCGTTAACATCGTCCTTGTAATTAGGCAGCGACGATCTGGCGGCTTCCAACATGTTGGCGTATGTTTTTACTTTGTCCCGAGACTTCCAACATTTTTCTTGATATTCTTTGATCTCCAAGACAGACTCCCTGTGTTCCTTGATGAATCTCTTCAAATGAATTTTCCACTTTCGCCACCTGGACAATGATTTCTCAGGAAATATTGGCGAAAGCTGTGGGCTAGTTGTGATATCTTCGGGGCGTTTGTATGCGAAAGCAGCCTCACGGACAGCGAAAAACAGAATTTGAATCTCCTCAATTCGCCTCTTGTGGACCTTCGATAACTCTTGAAGGGCCAATACTGGTGCCGCATTATTTCCGTTTCCACGCCTCTTATACAGCATTTCAGACAGCTGCGCAAACTTGTTTACATCGTTAAACGGTGTAAACTCTACATCGAGATGTGGTATTTTGATGAACATCATATTTTTGTCGACTTTCGTTCCAATCCTTTCGAATATTGGTTTTGTTTGAAACATTTGTTCAAATAAAGTTTCCTGTTTTCCTGGCATGTTTTAACTCGGCGACAATGCTTTTCTTAGTACAATCCAAACAGGTATAATTGTCATGGAAACGACGTCAATAACCTAATGACGTTACGACGTCAGTAACGTCATCACGATGGCTTTGCACGATGCGTACATCCGATTCGACGGTTTGATGATCGCTGAATGTTTTACATCACAATCGTTATATCTTAACGTACGGGACTTTAAAAATATTACCAAACTTTACTTGTATTCATGCAACCATTAGAATATCGGGTCGTTTTATTACTAAATTATGTGTAGCCTATATAATGTGAGCAATAAAATATATGTTTTTGTTACATCGCACCGTCACAATAATGGTCGTATTGGCGACGCCCAGCTAATTATTGGTGGAGGAAGACCCCAGACTTCTGTCTGGTTATATCTGGGTATATTTGCTTTTAGATTTAAATCGAATTGAATCTATTTTAAACAAAGCTGTTTAACCATGAGTTATGGAAATGTGGATTTTTTTAAAATTGTTTTTAAATATTGTGTATTCGTTAGGTTGGGAGAATCACCTTATTTCGCGACGTATCTCAACTTTTTTATTCACTTTAGCTCAGTTACCTACATAATGTACTTCGAAATGATCTTGCGGTATGTGTCTGTGTAAATGTGTGTGTGTATGTCTGTGTGTGCATGTATGTATGTGTGTATGTCCGGTGTGTATGTATGTATGTGTGTGTATGCATGTGTGTGTATGTATATGTGTGTGTTTATGTGTTTTTGTATGTTTGTGTGTATGTGTGTGTGAATGTGTGTATGTGTGTGTATGTATATGTGAATGTGTGTGTATGTGTGTGTATGTGTGTATGTGTGTGTATGTGTATTTGTGTGGGGCCTGTGTGTTTGTGTGTGTGTATGTGTGTGTGTATGTGTGTGCTAGTGTGTATGTGTATGTGTGTGTGCTGGTGTGTGTGTGTATGTGTGTGTGTATGTGTGTGATGGTGTGTATGTGTGTGTATGTGTGTGTATGTGTGTATGTGTGTGTATGTGTGTGTATGTGTATTTGTGTGGGGCCTGTGTGTTTGTGTGTGTGTATGTGTATGTGTGTGCTTGTGTGTATGTGTATGTGTGTGTGTGCTGGTGTGTGTGTGTATGTGTGTGTGTATGTGTGTGATGGTGTGTATGTGTATGTGTGTGTACTGGTGTGTGTAAGTGTTTATATGTGTGTGTGTGTGTTTATGTGTGTGTATGTGTGTCTATGTGGGTATGTGTGTGTATGTGTATTTGTGTGTGCTGATGTGTGTGTGTGTGTGTGTGTGTGTTTATGTGTGTGCTCGTGTGTCTGTGTGTGTATGTGTGTGTATGTGTGTGCTGGTGTGTGTGCATGCGTGTGTATGTGTGTGGTGTGTATGTATGTTTGTTTGTGTGTGTGTGTGTGTGTGTGTGTGTGTGTGCTTGTGTGTGTGTGTGTGTATGTGTGTGTGTGTGTGCGCGCGATTATGTGATGTTTAAACACAAATGTGATGTTTAGACTCAAATGTTGGCTTATCTTGCACCCAGCGCAATGTTATTAAATGTTATAACTAAACCTTTACTTGCTCGAAACATAATTATGGTGTACATGGCAATGGTGAAACAACCATTACATGTACGCATAGAGGTGGTTGTTTATTTATCATTTAGTTTGCACATGTGAACAAAATGCAAAATAAATAATGTACGTTCAGATCACTCTTCAAAATGGTATCCGACCGTTTGCGTATATAAAATACGTATTACATCATCAAACCACAGCTTTAGGGAATATGGACATCGTTTTTGTGTAAACCCATGCATTAGTTTAAATAAGTACGAGAGTGAACACTAACTGAACTGTCCGACAGAATTAATCACGAAAAAAATCACTTTGTCTATTCTTTCCAACTTAGTTTTAAAATAGCTATCTCTGCAGCGTGGCTTGGATAGGAAATACTTATTTGCAATGATGAGTACTGACTGGTCACCCAGGTCTAGGACATCAATGAACAGCACTTTGCAGGAACTTTCCAGATGACAAAAACAATGACTTATTTCGTTATTTGAGAAAATAAATTTTAGTCCAGACTGTCGGATACCAACTTAAACAAACAATAGGTATTCACTTACCTGCATTTCCGGAATTTTAAGAGATATTAGTTGTCAATGTAGTTCTATAGGCTTTAACAGTATGCAGTGTGTAATAGCCACGTATGTAAAGGAAAACCCCCAAAAGATGGTTTTTGTCTTGATATTGATTGTGTCAATGTATGCGATTGTAATGTCATCGCACTTTGATCACTGATCGTAGGCCATGAGAATTGTATAGAACTGTGTGTTATTTTTTGCCAGAAAGTTAATCAAGAAAAACACGCTCATACGTCTTAATTGACCTTTCATCAGTGTTGGTAAAATGAGATCATTGAAACTATTAATTTCCATGCGCACAATTACAGTATTCAATACCTCCGTAATTAGACAAACGTTTCCGTACGTCAGGAGGAACGTTAACGTATGTTAATTGATCTATTAATTAGTGGTGTGTTTTTGCCTTCATTAGTAGCACATCTTGAAATATTACACCTGACGGTCGTCATGTTAGGAGAATCCAAATACTTATCTTGTCACTTGAACGATAAGGAAATAAACAACATAGTGGATCGTTCATTACTTTTGACATCGATGCGGATGATTCATACAATATATGATATACGCTATACACAAGTAAATTAAATCTTTGATCATTAGCGACGTAAATTGTCACAGCGAGTGAAAATAAAACGCTCCTTGATTTATGCTACATCCAATCAAATCGTTTTCCATGATTTTGATGGACTTTGGTTTCATTCTAAGTTTAATTATTTTACAAAAAAAAACAAAACACAACAACAACAAAAAAACAAAACAACAAAAAACACAAACAAACAAACAAGGTAAGCACTAAGTCTTGACACTTACCTGGAAAAAATGTATATATCCATTTCAAACGGAAATAGACAGAAGCATGGTTATAGTTTTTACTTGAAACAAATGACTAATTATTACTTATTATAAATTTATAATATCATTATAAACTAATCAATATAGAAATGCCTCCGCGAGCGGTAATCGAGCAACGCTACAATTACGGTAGCGTTTAATAGTGTATGGTGATGTTCGATTATAATGTATATTGTGGCGATATGATATGTTAGAGCCATACTACATGTTTCTTCTGAAAACTATTGTCATTTGTTCAAAACCGAACAATAAGTATTTGGCACAATAGACTAAAACAATAACGATTGACGCCTTACTGGACCCGACTTTAAAGGTCGTATTCGACTGTTCGGACCAAATGTTGTTTTTTTTGTGTTTTTTTTTTTTTCAAATAACTAAATAAGTCAATGTTATCTGAAAAGATCACACTAAATTCTGCTCATTGATGCCGTAGATCAGTTTGAACAGTGAAACATATATCTCCATTCCTCAATCAAACAGGCATTTTCTATCTGAGCCACGCTGCAGAGATAGCTAGTTTTAACTAGGAAAACCACGTCACACCTCACTTTTGAGATAACGTTATAGCCGTAATCCGGGTAATCCGCTTTGACGTCGGTATCTGTTTTTAGCAGAGATCGCTATCGTGCTTATTTATAGATTTGGAATGATTACACTTTGAGAGTGTTTTTATAGCGATATCTACTGTCTAACAATGTAGGATGTGTTCCAAACCGCCTTTTTTTGTACAAAGTATGAGTTTATGCAGAAATTATGCTCTAATCTCCCAAAGCAGTGGCACGGTATTGTTACATGAATTTGACATAGGCAAAATGTCGGATATCACCTTTATTTCTAATGAAGTGATAAATGCCAGTTGAAAACTTTCAAAACAATGATGTATTGTTATGTTAAAAAATAAATGGAAAGGTTGTGCCGCTTGCAATTTATAACAATACTTCATGAAACAAGTATGTTCCATGATTCAGGGGCGCAGTCTGTAAAATGTTGAATCGCAATACAAAAGGTTCACTATGAAATCCTACAAAAAATTGATCGTTTTTGTTTTCATAACTTCATTTTATTTATTTTCTTTTTTTTTCATATTTGAAACTAATGAGTCTTAATGACAATTGAGTTCTTTTTATTTGATTTTTTTAAAGAAGACAATTAAAAAAACTTTTGAAAACAACAACATGCCAGCAAGAGTTATTATGGCTCTAATGAGACACGATATATGCGAACTAGAACTCTGGCTTCTTTTGAACAAATGTTGGTAAAATATTTAACTTATTTGTAAATGTTAACTTGACGATGACATATGTTTACCAACACGATTTTAACTTAGCCGATGTATAATACATGCATTACAATGGAACCTCAAGTCGGCAACAGTAAATTAACACATGTTATCTAATAAAGATTGACTGAATAAAACATTCAATGACCACATCCAGCTGAAATAATCTTATTTAAAAAGTGCACAGTGGCTAACCTAGTGTTAAACCTCAGCACCAACTTGTGGCTACAGTAAATATTAAATTTTAAATTATGTTCAGTCAATCAGCGAACGGTACACCATTCCTTGAAAAAAATATTACTGTTTGTAAGAATGAGGCAATGAATGAGACCGTATATACAGACAAGATGAACACACGCGCATTTGTCTGCTTAGTCTGGGCACCATTAGCCATTGTCACATTTCAGCCAATCAGCATCTTCAGCATAATTTGTTGCACGTCAGATATTCATTCGCGCACGCCTCGAAGCATTCCTCCCTGGTAAGCAAAGGGCCACCCGGATGGGCGCTGCACGTCCAATCACAATCCAGTAGTTGGTCCCCGCATCTGTGCACCGGATTTGGAGCTAGAATTCGATGGAACAACCACTGTTGCAATGACAACCAGCGTGAAAGTGATTTTCCAAAAGAATGACTGAAAAGGACATGTACAAATTTATGCAGTCACCAAAATCTGCCATCATAGACGTCACTATGAGAGCAGATGTGTGTTTTTTCTCGAATTATCGCATCATTTGCTACCCATATTAGATATTTTTAAGAAAAAAGTTATGTTCTTGATCTCGCTGTTAACATCTGGTACGTTGATGTCAATTTAAAATGTGTGTCAATTATAAAATAGATATAATACATTGGCAGCTGATATATTCTTAATTAAGACTTTCTCGAGTAAATATAGTTTTGTTAAAAACAAAAGTACAATGTAAAAGGTGGTATGCGTTAGTTTAGGCCAAGCTGATTCGTCCTCAAACAATTAAAATGAATTGATTGCTATCTGGAAACGTCCCGCTAAATGCTGTCTGATGGAATCCTACATCTACACAAACAACGCACTCGTTATTACAAACATGTGTTTTATATTTGAACCACGTTACATTGTTAAACTAAGAAAAACACGTGACCATTTACTGTTTAGAACACGCTTTATTATCATCTGGGTAATCCGCTCTGACGTCCATATTTATTTTTAGCAGAAATCCACCTTATGCTTATTTGGTCTGCGATACGGCTAAATAGCCGTTTGCACAATGTACGTCATAACGTGCACGAGAAGACCGCAATAGTTTGTGATATTTACATACCAACAAACTTATACAGGTGTCAGGTAAAATTCTCTCAAATTGTTTGTTTGTTGATTGGGTTTGTCGTCCCACCAAATGTATTTAATGTATCTGGAATCGTTGTCAACTTAAAGCAGATATAGTGCTCAAATTGTATTAAACCGACATATACAATTTTGTAGAAATGACATAAAAAATTCGTTTGTTTTGTTATTATTCGATTCCCATATTTGGTATCCGACAGTTTGGACCAGCTGTTTTTCTCTCAAGGAACCAAATTAATTATTGTTACCTGAAAGAACATCTCGCAAAATGCTGATTATTGGTGCCCTACATGAAAAGTGAAGCATAACACATCATTTGTCGCTACAATTAGGTATTTCCTATTTGAGCCAGGCTGTACAGTTAGCTATATCTAAACTATGAAAAACCATGCGACTTCTAACTTTATATCATCAAAATACCACAAAGCAGCATTAAAAATATCCGGTTTGCTGAATAATTTTAGGTTAAAAGGCAATAATTGACGAAAACGATAATTTGGACGGCAAGATTGTGCGTTTATATTTTCCAATCTTCGGCAGCTCTTGTTTTTATCACATTATTGCAGTGTTCCATTACTTGGGAAATGAAATAAAATAAATTGCGTATATCAATTTTAAAAGCTGAAATGAATAAACAGTTACGAGAAACTGTCAAATTTAAATAATGTGCTTTTTTATGTGGTTACTTTGTTCATACGTTGGCTCTAATTCCTGTTTACGTGCCACCGTTTAACATCGTTGTCTTTATGGATTACTTCATGAAGAAAAAACGAGATTTGAAATAATAATGTGCTTACAAAAGGTAGGATGTCGAACAAAGAAATAAAATACTAAAAATACACAGGAGACAACCTTAAATTTAGAAATCAAGCTAAAACAATAACAACACAACAAACTTGAACTTGAAATTGAAAAATATTTTCCAATGGTACCCCATCTCGTCCCATTTTGGGGGTTTATTGTTCGAGAAAATATTTGTCGTCTATACGTGTTTTTTATTAGGTGTGTTCCTAAAATATGTCAATAACACAACTGCTCTGCATTGATACATCTTCGCATGTGTGATTTAAAAACTTGAAATGCATGTATTTAATATTAAATGGAATATTGGTGATTAATTACTCACTGCACAATTAACGGACTATGATATTTAGTATGAACACTTTTGTTACCCAGTCTTATAGAAAACCATTTTATTTCTATTCGATTTGTAACTGTAAGATTTTACTTATTTCTAAATGTCTGTCAAGTGTACTTAAAAGAACAAAAACAGAAACAAAATATACTGTTTAAAGTTCTTCAAGTAAATTTAAATATGTCAAAGTAGCAAATTTAAAACTATAAACATACCATATTTTGATGTTTCCGTTAGTTGATTCAATGAGGATTCTATAGATGTTCGAGCAAGAGGCTTCTGATATATGTGAACATCCGGTGATAGCTATGTATATGCTTCTATTTTATATGGAAACTTCTTCATAGATTCGATTCGACTTAGAAGTCCCCGCCTCACTTCTACCTGTTCTACCAAAATGGCATGTTATCCACCCCATAAAACTTTGAATCAAACTGTCAATCATCTTGACATGTTCAAACTTGTCATCACAAGGGGAGGAGTCAAGCCAGAATGTGTGTTTTTGTACATGCACAGTTGAAAATAAAACCATTTAGTAAAATAGATTGATCTATTTTGTTCATTGTAAAAAAGAAAATAGAAAGGAGTTCTATTGAAATAAATCGCTGAGGAATTTGGTTTTTCATAGCTTCTGATTGGCTACAGATGTAGGGAAACTTCTAATCTACTTTAGTATTCGGTTATTTCGGGATAATTACCACAGGCCATTCGTCATGTGATATATTCAATCGCTTATATTAATGGAGCTAATGTTATCGCTCGTCCTGTAGGAATATAATTATAAAGATTACCAGTGGTAATTGAAATTCTAATAAGTGTATAATTATATGTCAATAAATAAGTGATTTGATATTGACCCTGTCCTTTGTGCGAGGGCAGTCGTATTGACCCAAGGCAAATGCGGCAGGATGCGAACTTTACCTAAAGTAATTACTATTAATTATTATTAACTAATTATTATTATTAAACAACTATTCGTCATTAGTCCTATAACAAAGCAATTCCAATTTTGCTTGCTCAATATAGTTCTACGATAATAGTATGTTGACTAAAATGATGATGAGGAGGAGGAGGAGGAGATCGAGGAGGAGGATAATAAATATGATCGTGATAATCATGAAAGAGTGACGAGAGTGGTGTTGATGATTAATTACATATATATCTACCAAACATTACTAAGATTCCCCATTCATTTAGACAAAAATCTCGTAATTCGTGAGAGCTTAACTTGTATTCTTACTTTTACTTCTCTCAGGTGACGACGGTTGTTTTAGGGGTACATGTATGCCTTGTCTATTCCAATTTTGCTTCGTCTTAATAACCATACGATTGAAAAATAGAGATATGTTGACTGATAATGATGATAAGACGATAGTAGATGTTGCTGATGTTTATGCTGATGATGATGGCGTTGACGACGACTACTACTACTACGACGTTGATGACGACGACGACGACGACGACGATGATGATAATGATGATGACGGTGATGATGATGATAATGATGATGACGACAATGATGATGTCCGCAAAAAAAACTTTATTCTCATATGTAAGTACACGTTATTCGGTATACTTGATTTTCTTATATGGTTTGCCATTTTGTCTTTTATATTGATATGTATGCTCTTTGTTGTAAAACACTTACTCTGTAATCTTCATTCAACTTTAGGAAATGAAGATTAAAATAAAAAGGGGGGGTATGAATACTATAATAGAGACTTGCGAATTGGACAAATCAGCAGCTGATAACAATTTATTTATAAGTGCCAATATTATCAATTATGAACAAGGTGCCAGCAGCCAAACACCCCGCACCCACCATTACAGTCCTTCAATAAAATAAACTTACGGATTAAAAATGCAATTTGCATCGCATCGAGACAAATGAACCACAAAGTACACAATACAAGGTATTTTGGCAGCTTATACTACAATGTGTACTGAATATCTGATTAAATAAAGATGGCACTAACCAGAATTTGTCTGATATGATAAACATTTTTACTAAACGAACTTTTGGTCGAACATACACGTACCTCAACGAGCGTAATTATATTAAGACATTCAGTTGATTCCTTAATGTTGATGTTTTGGAAAATTCATACAGCTATTTCTTTTTCAATCTTTAAAAATACAGAACCTTTTGGAAATTAGAACTAAACTGATCAAAATGTTTTATACAGAAACATTTTATGGAAAAAATGTCTTTATGAAGCATAAATGAGCAAGCCAGCACAGACTTGGGCAAGTTGTTAGGCGGTTATTTTCTTATTTCCTGCATGTAATCTCATTTTATTCAATATGATCATACCAGTATTGTATATTTTATATTGGAAGGTATCAGAACTTAATTATCAATGTTCAAAATATTTTCTCTTTTGTTTTTCAATTTAAAGACCTATTTGTATCTTGCCAAGCTAGTACGATAAAAATGGTACTTTCAGTTGGTGCTGATTTTAAGCTGCCTGAATGCTAAAATAAGATTTGAACGTACATGTGATCCGGTTCGGTTTGCTAATTGAATAAGAATATATGACAAAGTCTTATGAGCATTGCAATATAAACCAAAATTGGAAAAGGCACATGACAAAGGTATTCACATGCAAGCCAAATGTAAAAGTAAGAACAAATCTGTGATGAGTTTTTTTTTAAAGAAAAAGAGCAAACCCAACAATTAACTCATTGGAACGTTCAGTCGGCAATAGAGTCACTATTACACATCTAATACTTTAAAGCTTATTGCCACGTCGTTTTATAGGCTGTTCAAGCAAAGAATAGGGATTGGCGACGCACTGGAGCGCGACGCCTATATTATGGAATGCTACTGCAATTTGTTTTGCGGACTTTCTAAACCTGATAAATACGGGTCCTAATTTGATAAAAGGTGTTCTATTTTATGCTTTTTATTTTTAAATTTATTTTTGTGTGTCTGTAAATTTCGAAATACCTTTTAAAATAAACAATATGATACTGAAAAAATACTACGTTCGAGAAAAAATACTATCTGAACAATACTTATTTCTGTAATGCGAGGCTGCTGTACATGTGCATTTTCTGCCAGTACACTTTACTTTTATAGTTAGTTATAATAATTTTGCATTTTTTCTACATATGTAACATCTTTGAAAACCTATTAAATGGTGTCGGGGTTTGCATTTTATTTTGTTTAAAGCCATTATATGGTCTCAGGAATATAAGTTATACAGGCTTTTTCTCAAATAAAAACCATAACGTTTAAAGTGTCTTTGTTCCTTGCTCCCATTTTGCTTTAATCTCTTTACATCTCCAACTTTTTGCGTCGCCTTTGATGCTTCGCATCTACGACTTTTTTGTACTTGTAATGTATCTTCAGCTGAAATCACCCATAAATAGGAAAATTAAGTACGTGTAAAATGAAGCTTAAACTTTGTGGATGCCATAAATATCTTAAAAAAACGTTGCTATATTCCTGAATCTGTAATCACAGTTTTAGTGCAGTTAAATAGTTAAAAGTGATGCAGCACCCTTCTGTTAAAGATGGTAACAAACAGTTTGTCTGTATTAAATACATGTACATTATTACCGTATAACAAACGGTTTAAAGGTGGTATCCGACAGTTTGCCTCTATCAAATTCATGAAACAATACCTTACCACTGCTTTGGGTTATCTGTGCAAAAATTCCCATGAGCTCATACTTTAGCCTAAAATAAAGACCGTTTTGAATACTATCTAAATTATCTGACAGTCCAAATCCTAGAAACAACACTCTAAAAGTCTAATCTTTAAGTTTATAAGTAGGCACGATAGTCATATCTGCTAAAAATAGTTTTCGACGTCAAAACGAATTACCCTGATGACAAAATAAAGTGTTCTGAAAAGTAGGATCTTAGGTGGTTTTCTTAGTCTAAAAATAGCTATCTCTGCAGCGGTCCTCAGATAGGAAATACCTGTTTGCAATGACAAATAGAAATAAGGCCCAAATTCACCAAAGCAGGAGTTAGACATTTTCACAGGTATTTTACGAAGGCAAAACTGTCCAAGATCACATTTTATATCAGTGTAGATGAATATTATATTCGATTATTAACAACAAACTGAGGTAACGACTATAATAAAACTCGGTGTTAAGGTGAATAGGTTGCTGAGCTTAAAATACTAGTATGACATCCCTGGAAACGCTTTAGATAACCAAACATATGGACAAAATAGCGTTTTGAATGAGAGAGCCATGTTCACATAATCTAGGGATCAGGGTTAATATTGTAATGTAACATTTTTGTTTTGTTGAGCACAAAATTAAACCGGCTGTTTGATCAACTGTGACCAAGTCGTTTAAAGGTGGTATGCAAAAGCTTGCCTCTATCAAATTGATAAAACAATACCTTACCACTGATTTGGGCAATTAGAGCATAATTTCTGCATAAACTCATATTTTAGTATAAGTAAAGGCGGTTTTGAACACTTCCTATATTGTTAGACAGTACAAATAGCGATAAAAACACTCTTAAAGTTCATTCCAAATAATTATATAAATAAGCACGATAGTGATCTCTGCTTAAAATAAACACCGACGTCAGGGTGGATTACCCGGATGACAATATAACGTAATCTCAAAAAAGAGTGGTCATGTGGTTTCATAGTTTAAATAGCTATCTCTGCAGCGTGGCTCAAATAGGAAATACCTGTTTGTATTGAGGAATGGATATTTATATTTCAATGTTAACACTGATCTAGGGGATCAATGAGCAGCATTTTTCAAGATCTGTTCATGTAACAATAACTTATTTGGTTATTTGAGAAGAAATATTTCGGTTGAAACAATCGGATACCACCTTTCAGGTAAGTCAATGATAATTCGTTCTCTGCAGAATTGGAAACTTAACACGATTGTTGTGTTGTATGGTTTAGAGGACGTATCACTGGTAAAAAACAACAAAATTCACCATCTAGTTCTAAGATTTTATTTCCTCACGTATTCACATGTCGATAGATTATGACCATTCCGCCAATTGATTGAAAATCGTTTAAAGTGTGCGTGACTTCTGAAAGTTCCACCAATCAGTGACCTCTGCACATATCCTTATAGCAAATCAATGATGTGCTGGCACAATTGGCATAGCAGTTCTCTCTGGAAGATTGAACCTCACTGCGCTGCAGGCTACAGAAATTGTCACAATCCAGGAGGATTTCCCAGCATGGGCAGTCGTTCTGGCGAAGTGACATTCCAGCAGATTGGGAAACCAGCAGTGTAATGGTGATGGCAATCAAAAGGAAAGAAGTTCTTCTACAGACACCCTGAAAGATTAAGAAAAAAATGGTTGGTATTTAGTAGGAAAATAGGAAAAGGTTCTTTTTGGATTACCACAGATATAAAACTTAAACTGCCTGTAGACAAAGGCATACAGAGTAAATATAAAAATGAAAAATGCATAAAGAAGAGACATAACACACACAAAAAGAAAAAAAATACCGCCTTGGAACGGCCAATCGGCAAAAGGACCTACTGGGGTGTTTAAACCTAGTTTGTGGAGCGCTCCATCCGTGCACAAGGTTTTTTTCCCACAAACAAACAGTGTAAATAAAAATTCATTCAAAACGTGTATGGCAGTTAAAATGCTAAAAGAATATTATTAACAAGACAAAAATGTCTCTTACTTTAATGAACTACCAACATATGTAAAATATGTACAGGAGATAAAAGCCTAAAAGTTGTAAACGAGAGAATAGTTTGAAAGAAAACATCAGACGCACACACAGAGGACAAATACATTTGAATGTTCGATTTTATACATTTAAATAATTAAATACATTTTTATACATTCTATGCTGTGGTCGCTCTTCGACCATCGTAATCAATATCGGTAGGTATCTTGAATATTTGTAAAGAAAAAAACTATTCTGCTATGTTCCAATGTTCAAGTCATGTATGCCGTCTATCTTAAGTAAGATGACTATTCAAATAATATGCTTATTTTAAGCACAGAAAGCAAATTTCACAAAGACAAACGCCAAATATGTTATTAAATATTTCTTTTGGCATTACGTTCAAAAGAACATAGTTCAAATTTAGCCAACTTACACAGACAAAAATAGTTCGGTATTTAGCGATTAATTTCTAAAGTTCTTTTTTAAAATAAAACACATGTATCAAGCAATTAAGAATGATGAATTATTTAAATTGTTATTAATGGCTATTAAATAGTACCATAAAAATAAAACCATATGCGTACTAATAGACGGCCAGTTCATGTTTTGATTAAAACAAAACTACAAAAAACATCGACGAGTGAAAATTGGCCGATACAAACTTAATGAGCTCTTTAAATAGACGTGCATTTTTAGTTGGAACACTTGGAAATCCTTTGATAACGTGTGAAATTCTCCGTTTTAAAATTCAGAAATTCAAAATTGCGAAATTTCAACCATGTAGTTTTCGACTACACCATTGTGAACATAAATGTATTCTTACGCAAAAGTTATTATTGATAGTCTTTGTTCAATTAAATACGATAGTGTCACTTTTATTCCGATAAAACATATGTGGAGATATCACTATTAAGTTTATCATGTTAAAAGCCACCATGGTGAACAATTTTTATGTTTGACTCTCAAAAAATATGTCAACAAAGATATTTTTATTGCTGTGATTTTGTTGAAGACCGTTTTTATATTTACTGATAAAATCCTGATAATTTACTACTGAGCATGCGATAAGAATAGTTCTAAAAAACAACATCAGATTTTAAATCAAGAAAAGATTAAATATTGCTTAAATTGTAACTTACCATTTTGCGTTATATTCCGTACCAAAATTTCTCGCGATAAATTCTATGACTGCGCGTGTAGAGGCTGTTGATAATATTTCAGGCAAGACTCGTGTGTTAAATAGTTTTAAGCGATTCCCTTGGCACTTCAATTTATCAATTTACATAATGACCCAATTTCATTTATCTGTCACTTTCGGCAAGTTGCTGTAGACGACATTCACATGGGGGACGTTCCCCAAGCCCACATTGCACTCAAAAGTTACCGTTGAGATTAATTTTCTGTGTTCAACCTTTGTGTCATGCATGTGTGTTGAATAATGACATATTGCTTGGTAGTTTACCTTTCGATTTGTGTAGTATTCAAATTTAATTATTTAATAATTTTCATCGCTATTGGCTATTTACCTCATAAATAAGGCAAGGTTACAATATCAACTAGGGCAAATATTAATTAAATTATGACAACGTTCATGTAATTACAGATATTCGCATTTTGTTCAATTCAAAAATGGTTAACTTTGTTTAACAATATTAAGAGGTTTAAGCTAAAGTGCAGGTTAAATCCCTTCGAAACATTGCAAGGGGTAAATTGTAAATTTGAATGAAAGTATTGTTCCGGTCGCAATGTATAAAAAACTTCACAAAGCAAGCATATACCAGTCCCCGGTGGCTCAGTCAGTAGAGCACTGGACAATGCGAACATTTTTATACACTTTTGTATTTTTCCCTTTTTATATTCCAATTGCTCTTTTTTGTCGTATTAAGACTTGTAAAATGTGTTTTTGTAATATTTATTTTATGCCAAATACCATTTAAAATTGCTTCGATGAATGTGAAAAATGTGCGACAGTGTTATTTTGGCTTTAAATAATTGGTATGTTCCATTTTAGCATATGCAATGTTCTTTTAATGTCTGTTTAATAGCGTTTAGGAACAATGTATATAAAAAGTAAACAACGTGGTTTTTCAGTAATACAAATTTACATCATATATTTCTCACTATAAAAAGTAGGAAGAAATCATCAATACAAAGCAGTATTAATCGTTTGATACATTATTCAAATAAAATAACGTTGCTTTAGCAAACTTTGATGCTATTTTTTCAAATATTTATGCTTGTTCAGTAACAAGGTCTTGGAAAATAGAATATGAAGGCTTAAAAATATAAAGTAAGTTAAGAGTGTGCACATCCCTGAACTTTTAAGTATGAATCGGGCATATTTATTTAATTTCTTAACAAGTAATTACCTTAGTATTAATAAGTTTTTTGTCTTCATATAAAAATCTTGCTAGACATTTAAGTGTGTGTATACTCTACCGAGCAATCACATCTTTGCATTCATGGATACTTTGTCACAGAGAAAGAAGAAATGTGATCCTATTTGTAACCATATCGTCGGAAAAGAAGACAGAAGACTGGCCAAATCTCAAGCAATTAGCCACCAGTTTAGTCGCATTTCAATCCACACGTACTGAGAAGTGCAGGTTAAATCCCTTGAAAACTTTGCAAGGGGTTAATTGTAAATTTGAATGAAAGTACTGTTCCGGTATAAATGTATAATAAACTTCACAAATCAAGCATATACCAGTCCCCAGTGGCTCAGTCAGTAGAGCACTGGGCTAACATCTACATGGTCACCGGTTCGAATCCTACATAATGCATGTTATTCATTATGTACTTTTTGTATTTTTGCCCTTTTCATATTTACATCTGCCCATTTTTTGACGAATAAGCGTGTTATAAAAATGTGTTTTTGTACTGTTTATTTTACGTCAAATACCATTTAAAATTGCTTCTTCGACGAATTTGAAAAAAATGTGCCTGTTAGTGTTATTTCGTCTATAAATAATTGGTATGTTCAATTTGAAATGATAACATTTAAACGTCATCAATTTCACCAATATTAAAACTGACAAGCAAACAAGCAAAACTTGATTTGGCTGATTTGATATTATAAGCATATGCGTTTCAGAAAATTTCCAAATTATTGCATTCTCAATGTATTCTCTTTGTTGAAGGCCTGTCTAAAAATTGAATGGAAAACATGGTCAATTAACTTCATTGGCAGTAAACATGAAAGAAGAAAGTAAATGTTAAAAGCTTTAGAAGGGTAGAAATGCTTTGCATGTTTCGAAGAAGAGTGGCCAAAACTCAAGCAACTGGCCACTTCTTTAGTCCCATTTCAATCCAAAATGAACTGACAAATGCAGGTTAAATTCCTTTAAAACATTACAAATGTAATGTTGACATTAAAATGTAAGAACTGTTCCGGTCGCGAGGTATAATAAACTTCACAAAGCAATCATTTACGAGTCCCGGTGGCTCAGTCAATAGAGCACGTGGTCACTGGTTCGAATCCTACACAATGCACATATTTTTATACACTTGTGTAGTTTTTCCTTTTTATATTGCAATGGCTCCTTTTTTGTCAAATTAGCGTGTTGAAAAATGTGTTTTTTGCAATATTTATTTTATACTAAATACCATTTAAAATTGCTTGGACGAATATAAAAATGTGCCTGTCAGTGTTATTTTGGCTTTAAATAATTGGTATGTTCCCTTTGAAATGATAACATTTAAACGTTTTCCATTTCACCACTATTTTTACTGTTAAGCATAAAAAAAAAATGTCAAAAATATTGCATTTTCTTGTAAACATATAAGAAGAAAGTAAATGTCATAATTAATAGAGGGGTAATAATGCTTCCATGCTTTAAAACAGGTATCTCTTGGGTTACAGTCCACCGCTTTTCTGGCAGCGCCACAAGCTCTCATTCCTAGGCCGTTTTATGTAGTTTCAATTAAAATTAAAATATAGTCGACTTCCTGTTTGATTATTCCGTTAAAGGGAAGTAATTCGACAAGCACGGTTTGCGCTTTCCGTCTGTCGGAACCTCACGGTGTCAAACATACATGTATATAACGTACGCCACCATCCGACTGGTTTGGGAGGAATTATGACATCGTTAGCGCCGGCAGTTTAGAATCCGCAGCATATGCAATGTTCTTTTAATGTCTGTTTATTAGGGTTTAGGAACAATGTATATAAAAAGTAAACAACGTGGTTTTTCCGTAATACAAATTTGCATAATATATTTCTCACTATAAAAAGTAGGAAGAAAACATCAAGCAGTATTAATCGTTTGATATATTATTCAAATAAAATAACGTTCCTTTAGCAAACCTGGATGCTATTTTTTCAAATATTTATGCTTGTTCAGTAACAAGGTCTTGGAAAATAGAATATGCAGGCTTAAAAGTATAAAAATAAGTTAAGAGTTCTATGCAATAATACAATATAATACAATACAAATTCGTATCGTATATAGACAGTAGAAAGAAAACATCAATACAAAGCAGTATTAATCCTTTGGTACATTAAAGTAAAATAACTTTCCTTTAGCAAACTTGGATGCTGTTTTTTTTTAAATATTCAAATATTCATGCTTGTTCAGTAATAAGGTAACCGACGAAATAAACTCCTTTATCGATTTGTACGCTACACGTAGATGTTACACGATATTTTACAATTATACAAGGAAGAACAACGAAATGGTATTCCAATATTAAGAAAAGTAATAAATCTGCAAACAAACTAGAAATACGCAGTAAAATAAAACGGGTTATTGATACAAAATAATTTACTGACTAATGCAGGTTGAAACGCTTCAAAACATTGCCAAGGATCATGTTGACATTTGAATGTAAGACCTGTTCTGATAACCAGAAGTTAAGCTTACATTTACTGTTCAGACTAGGTGGTGACCAGATATCGTTTTTTGATCAGAAACAGGGATGAAGCTCATTGTCATTGAGCTGACAGTACCTTGGGAGACCAGATGTTAGGAAGCCTATAAAAGAAAGAAGGCAAAGTAAACAGAGCTTTTGGATGAATGTACACAACGAGGCTTGAGTACATTGATATCCCCATTGAAGTAAGCATGAGAAGCTTCTGTCCCCAATCGATGACAGCGGTCGGCATTGCTGTCGGAGAAAATCGTAAGACTCTCCAGAGACAGAGCCAGGCTGCTGAGGGTGCATCCAGCTGGATTTGGCTGCGACATGGGAAGAGCTAGAAACAATCAGCCATCAGACAGTGAGACTGTGAGCAACTCGCCAGAGGATGACGGCGAGCACCAAGTTAAAGATGATGGCTGATTAGCAGTCAACAACTCGATAAAAGTTCGTTTAGAGTGTACCATACACATATATAGTTGCACTTTGCATACAAAGCATCTAAATATAGCTAAATAAGCACAATTTACTTTTTTGTGAATGCATTACATCGATGCAATTCACACGAATCTTGGACCCGCACAGTTGCAGCAGTGATCCGTTTACTCTAGAAATCCATATCTTAATATAAATTTATATCTTTCTATTTCTAAGAAAACTTCCTGTTACCTTATACACGTGTGAGAAATGTTTTTTTGCAAGCATTTGTTACCTTAAACATGTGTGAGAAATGGGTTTTTGCAAGCATTTGTTACCTTAAACATGTGTGAGAAATGGGTTTTTGCAAGCATTTGTTACTTTAGACATGTGTGAGAAATGGGTTTTTGCAAGCATTTGTTACCTTAAACACGTGTGAGAAATGGGTTTTTGCAAGCATTTGTTACCTTAAACATGTGTGAGAAATGGGTTTTTGCAAGCATTTGTTACCTTAAACACGTGTGAGAAATGGGGTTTTGCAAGCATTTGTTACCTTATACATGTGTGAGAAATGGGTTTTTGCAAGCATTTGTTACCTTATACACGTGTGAGAAATGGGTTTTTGCAAGCATTTGTTACCTTAAACATGTGTGAGAAATGGGTTTTTGCAAGCATTTGTTACCTTAAACATGTGTGAGAAATGGGTTTTTGCAAGGATTTGTTACCTTATACACGTGTGAGAAATGGGTTTTTGCAAGCATTTGTTACCTTATACACGTGTGAGAAATGGGTTTTTGCAAACATTTGTTACCTTATACATGTGTGAGAAATGGGTTTTTGCAAGCATTTGTTACTTTATACATGTGTGAGAAATGGGTTTTTGCAAGCATTTGTTACTTTATACATGTGTGAGAAATGGGTTGTTGCAAACATTTGTTACCTTATACATGTGTGAGAAATGGGTTTTTGCAAACAATTGTTCCCTTATACATGTGTGAGAAATGTTTTTTTGCAAACAATTGTTACCTTATACACGTGTGAGAAATGGGTTTTTGCAAAGCATTTGTTACCTTATACACGTGTGAGAAATGGGTTTTTGCAAGCATTTGTTACCTTATACATGTGTGAGAAATGGGTTTTTGCAAACAATTGTTACCTTATACATGTGTGAGAAATGGGTTTTTGCAAACAATTGTTACTTTATACATGTGTGAGAAATGGGTTTTTGCAAGCATTTGTTACCTTATACATGTGTGAGAAATGGGTTTTTGCAAGCATTTGTTACTTTATACATGTGTGAGAAATGGGTTTTTGCAAGCATTTGTTACTTTATACATGTGTGAGAAATGGGTTTTTGCAAGCATTTGTTACCTTATACATGTGTGAGAAATGGGTTTTTGCAAACAATTGTTACTTTATACATGTGTGAGAAATGGGTTTTTGCAAGCATTTGTTACTTTATACATGTGTGAGAAATGGGTTTTTGCAAACATTTGTTACCTTATACACGTGTGAGAAATGGGTTTTTGCAAGCATTTGTTACTTTATACATGTGTGAGAAATGGGTTTTTGCAAGCATTTGTTACCTTATACATGTGTGAGAAATGGGTTTTTGCAAGCTTTTGATACCTTATACATGTGTGAGAAATGGGTTTTTGCAAACATTTGTTACCTTAAACATGTGTAAGAAATGGGTTTTTGCAAGCATTTGTTACTTTATACATGTGTGAGAAATGGGTTTTTGCAAACATTTGTTACCTTAAACATGTGTGAGAAATGGGTTTTTGCAAACATTTGTTACCTTAAACATGTGTGAGAAATGGGTTTTTGCAAGCATTTGTTACCTTATACATGTGTGAGAAATGGGTTTTTGCAAACATTTGTTACCTTAAACATGTGTGAGAAATGGGTTTTTGCAAACATTTGTTACCTTAAACATGTGTGAGAGATGGGTTTTTGCAAGCATTTGATACCTTATACATGTGTGAGAAATGGGTTTTTGCAAGCTTTTGTTACCTTATACATGTGTGAGAAATGGGTTTTTGCAAGCATTTGATACCTTATACATGTGTGAGAAATGGGTTTTTGCAAGCTTTTGTTACCTTATACATGTGTGAGAAATGGGTTTTTGCAAGCATTTGATACCTTATACATGTGTGAGAAATGGGTTTTGCAAGCTTTTGTTACCTTATACATGTGTGAGAAATGGGTTTTTGCAAGCTTTTGTTACCTTATACATGTGTGAGAAATGGGTTTTTGCAAGCTTTTGTTACCTTAAACATGTGTGAGAAATGGGTTTTTGCAAACATTTGTTACTTTATACATGTGTGAGAAATGGGTTTTTGCAAGCATTTGTTACCTTAAACATGTGTGAGAAATGGGTTTTGCAAGCATTTGTTACTTTATACATGTGTGAGAAATGGGTTTTTGCAAGCTTTTGTTACCTTATACATGTGTGAGAAATGGGTTTTTGCAAGCTTTTGTTACCTTATACATGTGTGAGAAATGGGTTTTTGCAAGCTTTTGTTACCTTATACATGTGTGAGAAATGGGTTTTTGCAAACATTTGTTACTTTATACATGTGTGAGAAATGGGTTTTTGCAAACAATTGTTACTTTATACACGTGTGAGAAATGGGTTTTTGCAAGCATTTGTTACCTTAAACATGTGTGAGAAATGGGTTTTTGCAAGCATTTGTTACCTTAAACACGTGTGAGAAATGGGGTTTTGCAAACAATTGTTACCTTATACACGTGTGAGAAATGGGTTTTTGCAAGCATTTGTTACTTTATACATGTGTGAGAAATGGGTTTTTGCAAACATTTGTTACTTTATATATGTGTGAGAAATGGGTCTTTGCAAGCATTTGTTACTTTATACATGTGTGAGAAATGGGTTTTTGCAAGCATCTGTTACCTTAAACATGTGTGAGAAATGGGTTTTTGCAAGCATTTGTTACTTTATATATGTGTGAGAAATGGGTTTTTGCAAACATTTGTTACTTTATACATGTGTGAGAAATGGGTTTTTGCAAACATTTGTTACTTTATATATGTGTGAGAAATGGGTTTTTGCAAACATTTGTTACTTTATACATGTGTGAGAAATGGGTTTTTGCAAACATTTGTTACTTTATACATGTGTGAGAAATGGGTTTTTGCAAACATTTGTTACTTTATATATGTGTGAGAAATGGGTTTTTGCAAGCATTTGTTACTTTATACATGTGTGAGAAATGGGTTTTTGCAAACATTTGTTACTTTATATATGTGTGAGAAATGGGTTTTTGCAAGCATTTGTTACTTTATATATGTGTGAGAAATGGGTTTTTGCAAGCAATTGTTACTTTATACATGTGTGAGAAATGGGTTTTTGCAAGCATTTGTTACCTTAAACATGTGTGAGAAATGGGTTTTTGCAAACATTTGTTACCTTATATATGTGTGAGAAATGGGTTTTTGCAAGCAATTGTTACCTTATACATGTGTGAGAAATGGGTTTTTGCAAGCATTTGTTACTGTATACATGTGTGAGAAATGGGTTTTTGCAAGCATTTGTTACTTTATACATGTGTGAGAAATGGGTTTTTGCAAGCATTTGTTACTTTATACATGTGTGAGAAATGGGTTTTTGCAAACAATTGTTACTTTATACACGTGTGAGAAATGGGTTTTTGCAAGCATTTGTTACCTTATACATGTGTGAGGAATGGGTTTTTGCAAGCATCCATTCTAAGCTTACGCATTCCTGCGACAATGGTGGCAGCATATTGCCATAGGGGCGATATATATCTAATCATGGCAAATTGAAAAAAGCAGCATTCCTTTGAGAAAGGTCAAAATATAACCGTCAATGTCTGCTCCAATTTACGGTTTTTCTATGTTGTGACGTTAAGACATTAAGTGTATATGGGACACTAGTGACGTCGACGCCCAAGGACGCGAAATTGTCAACGTCGCACTAGCTATGGAGTTACAAAAACTATGCTACATATACGTACATGTACACATCTGTCAATTATCTGAAAAATGGCTTTGCAAGATTTCATTATTTTAAATGGCCTCTCTTATTAAACCCACTGCAGCGTTAGAGGCTGAAGAACGCACAGAACATCAAATCGCGATAAGAGTTAATTTCCTTTCATTTCGTATCCAAATGTATCAATTCCTATATGCCATGTCTTATTTTAAAGTACTTGAAAATAAACATGTTTAAACTAATTCTGACGAGCACAAACAACGTTTAAACTAAATATTTTTAACAAATGATGGTTTCATCCTATAGTTTTAGATGCTTTCTCTGTAAGTCTGCTATTGACAGATCGCAACATATCGTTTGGCTTAGACATTCCGATTTGTTTTTGCAGATTCGGTGACTTTGACTTGCAAACAACACTTGAATTTTCATATTAAAGTAAGTCATATGTATGCCCTCCTAGCTGTCAGGATTGACGACACAGACAGTATTGACGTAGTTTCTTCTGATAACCCTCACTAGAAGATACCCCTGTTGAACCGAAATTTTCACACAAACGAATTCGTCACACGTGTGAAAAATTCGTACGAATTCCTCACATACGTGTGAAAATTTCGTACGAAAATTTCACATATTTGTGAAAATCTCGTATGGAACCTTAAACCCCCTAAAACAGGTACGAAACTGTCACATGTCAAAAAAAGTAGAAAAATGATTTGACAAAATATTGTCCAACGGAAAATTCACATATGTTTTTTTTTTAACAAAGGTACGTATATCAGAGGATCTATCAAACACACGCACGCACCCGCCCAATGAAAATCACTAGGACCTTTTTGCGTATCAGGAGAATTTCTTCAGGATGTTTTGATTCAGTAATGAATCTGAGTTATTCCTCTTACAGCCCAAACAATGAAGATACGATAGCGTCATGACGAGTGCCTTGTTATCGGAGGAACGCGAGGTCAAGTACTACCGGCGGCAGTGCACGCTGCCTAGAGTAGAAGGTAAGAGCGCCGGCGCCAGTGCACGCTGCCTAGAGTAGAATGTAAGAGCACCGCCGGCGGCAGTGCACGCTGCCAAAAGTAGAATGTAGGAACATCACCTGCGGCAGTGCACGCTGCCAAGAGTAGAAGGATCGAGCACCAACGGCGACAGTGCACGCCGCCTAGAGTTGAATGTACGAGATCACCGGCGGCAGTGCACGCTGCCTAGAGTAGAATGTACAAGCACTACCGTCGGCAGTGCACGCTGCCTGATAATTTCGAAGTTATTTGACTATTTCATTAACGTTAGTCAACGCTGACGTCAACGAACTGGTGATCGTAATAAATTACGTGTATTAATGTTTTGTAATATAGAAGTCATGTGTGAACTTTCAAATGAAAATCTTTAGAAGTTTCAGAGATATGACTTCATTCCAAAAACTTTAAAACCTAGGTTTAAGATTTTACTGAGTACATTAAGGGGAATAATTCTGTTAAAATCCAACCAAAAGTTTTGGGACTTAATTAGTAATCTTACATAATGACCAAGGAGCCATGTGTGAACTTTCAATTGAATTTCTTCAATAGTTTCAGAGATATGACTAAACTCCAAAAACTTTAACCTAGGTTAAGGTTTTTTCTAAGTACATAACGGTGCATAATTCTGTTAAAATCCAACCAAAAGGTATGGGACCCGAAGGCATGTGCGACTTTCAATAATTGGATATCTTAAGTAGTTTCAGAGATATAACTTCGTCCCAAAACTTTAACCGGACGCGTGTGCCGACGCACGGGTGACTGTAACAGCTCTTCATATTCTTAGAATAGTAGAGCTAAAAAGGGGCAAAATTCAATAATCATGATGGAGTTATGTATGTAACTTTCCACACATTGCATGTTGTCATCATTAAGGCGTGTTCCAAGTTTTGAGGCAATGTGTCGAGTAATAGCAGAGATAATATAGAAGTTAAGATTTTTACGTGTAACATGTACGTGTACTTGTAGCATTTTCCCACGATGCAATGACTCTCGCTATAACCACACGTTATTGGTTTTCAACAAGTAGCAAAATCGCTATTTTACGTGTGAAATTGCAAATTTGAACCCTTCGTAACTTGTGACGTGCAGATATCGGGATTGTTCGACGATGCGTTGCTTAGTGCTTATTGAATTAGTGTTGAAATTTTTACACGTACACGTACACGTTACACTTAAAAATCGTAACCTCTATATTGTACCTTTTAAAGAATGTTCTAAGATAAAAGGGGCATAATTCAGAGAATAACAATGATAGAGTTAGGCAAATTGTCTAACAAATTCAGGAAGTGTTCCAAGTTTGAAAATGATACATGGGATAACATGCATCCATGCATCAAAAATGCACGATACCGAGGAGCTAGAGATATTTTCAAATGCTGAAAAATCATGTAAATCCATAAGAGCTAACAGTTATAATTATATTTTTCAGGATTTAACTTCATAACATAGTCATGTGTGCAAGACCGAGGAATGTGTTACATAATTATGTGAAAAATTCGTTGATGCCTAGTGGTGGTTAAAAAATAGGCCTCGAAATTTTCACAGCACATTTTTGGCCATTTTCGTACGAAATTTTCACACGTATGTGAAGAACTCGTACGAATTTTTCACACGTGTGACGATTTCGTTTGTGTAAAATTTTCGGTTTAACATATCCCTCGGTCTATATCATTGAACGGTCGATTTTTGTCACAGAGGGCAGAAATATCTGCAAAAAATGCGAACTTGAAGATGCACCTTTCGAAATCGAGCATTGGGAGACTTACAACTTTCCATTCCATAATTAAATCACCAGATGGCGTCTGCCAACATGGTTAGAAGCACAACTGACAAAATGACACACTCCATGCCGTGCATGGTTATAATCCATCACCCTTTGATGGCGTATTTGTTACTTTGACTTAACAATAGTTTGTCATTTTTATTAGTTCATTTCATGTCCGAATCCCTTAAAAGATAAAAAAAACGATAAGATATTTTAAATGTATAATGGAACAACAGGAGGCAATTCTATATTTTCTTATATAGTTTACTTTGTAAATCTGTCACAAATGCTTTGCAATGGCTAAACAGGAGGCTGGCGTTATCAACTTCACTAAGCGAGAAACTCGTATGAATTGTGGGATTTGTTTACATTCTTGTAGATTCAAGAAGGTATCAGGCAAATTAAACCATTCTTTTTTAAACAACTATTTTGTATTTGGCTACCTGCAAAGATCACGCGAAATACTATTATTGATGCCCTACATTCTATGTGAAAAAAGAAGCCTAACGCCACACCCGTCATTACAAACATGTGTTTCCTATCGGAGCCACGCTGCACAGTAAGCTACCGGTATTTTAAAAACCTAAAAACACACATGACCACTCACAATGAGATCAAGCCATATCAACAACCGGCTAATTTGCTCTGACCTCACTATTCTTTTTAGCGCAATGCCCTTTTATTATAATGTAGGAACGAAAGAAAGAAAGAAAGAAAGAAAAGAAAGAGAGAAAGAAAGAATTAGAGGCATTTTTCTGGTTTTAACTGTCTTACATTGAGGTCGTGGTAACAATGGTGTATTGTGTTGAAATAATTCCCAATTTTCATGTGCAACTTAACTGTTGTTCTTGCAAATGGTTGCGAGTATTAGTTTGCATGGGCTTAAAGAAATAAATGCATACCTACGCTAATAAAAAGGCATTTTTCTATAAAGCTATATTTGTAATCAAAACAGCAACGTTGTTGCTAGTATACAACAACATTTTTACCATAAACAAACTCTTGCATGAGCTGACTCTATATATGTCCCCGCAACAACAAATGTCATTATTTTACACCTGTCTGTCAAGCTACATTTTTCATTGTCACAAGCTGCCTCGGTTTAACGTACTTACTGACGTCGGCCAAGGTAACAACCTACGAGACATGGAAACTTACTAAATCTTACGTACTGAGACTTCATAAAGCAGCTACAGCAACGCATAACATGCACTGAAGAGATGGAAAATACGTTTTTGCAACGTTAACTGTGACGGTGACGTTACAGACATTTTATCGGATTGGTTAGATGATTGATGCGTGAAAACGTAATCGTAGCTTTGTGTTTTGTGCACGGTGGATTGAATATGTGTGCGCTTGCATAAAACCGTGGTAGTATTGTTGTGATTTCTTTTCCGGAGTAGATTTTTGTTTTTATATTCTGCTTTTGTGTTAAAGAACAGTGGGGGAAACTATTAGCCGACAAATGACAACACACTAAGTGAAACCGTTAATTAAGTTTGAACAGTGTTTCTAGTCGGGACTGTGAAAAAGTAATAACGGATATCCACACTTGTAGATGTATACTTACACTTTTACTTAGGCAATATGCTAATAAAATGTGTCGATACAGGTTAATTTTCGTCTTTTCGACTGCGTAAAGTGACACGCCGACCGTTCGTGTGTGTTTTTCCAACTCTAGCCATCTACAGACCTCACGTAACAACAGATGACTCATAGAAACACATTTCTAATTTTAACACTTAGATAACGTTCTAAAGAGAGAAAGTGTGAAATTAAACGATTCCTTTGAATAAGTGAAATTAATGAACGAGGCGCATCAAGAGACCAGCCTGGAATCTATGGCGGCTGGAAAACATCGAAGGTATAATGGCCTTGCAGACAGGAATAAGTTAAATGATTGCGCAATAAAGTTTGCTGTACAATTTTATCATTGAATGCAAAAATGTGACAAACTATAGTTAGGTATAATGAATTGTTTGTATCGCACAGCCGTTTTAACCAAAACAAGAACATATACAACTGAGAGCCTTGCCAGAAATCCGTAATAAATACTAAACAATACAATTATGAAATAACATTATAAATGAACATTGTTTAAAGGGATATAATTGGATTTATAAGATAATAGAAAGGGAGAAGGAGTAGTACATGAAATCCCTTTAGAAACGTATATGCATGCGCTTTGCTTGAAAGGTATATATCCGTCACAACAACAATTAAAGATTGATGAGTTGATGTTAATTGACGACCTATATTCTCAGCTGAAACACTTACAACAATAAACATTTAATCACCATTAAGATCGTTATCAGTTGTCTAAAACCTGTGCAACCATCAATCATTATAAAATACTGGCCAAAACATCAGCGTTATGTTCTATACAAGTATAGATGTATGGCTTTTCAACAGGTATTTTCATAACAAGAGTTAAGACCCGCTACGAATCATGCTGATTGAAGTAAATTGGCGAAGTCCGAATATACGTTATCTTTTTACTACAGTGCAATACTAAAATAGTAATATTGACAAATTGTTTTTGTGTGGACCTTCCTTCAGTGCCGTCAGATATTACGGCTATATTTATTGCTTCAGAACAGGCAAAGATGTATTTTTGTCTGTTTTCATAGCGTTTATTAGCTCACATTAATAGGTGCACATTTGATCAAGCGCAGTTTGGTCAAGTTTGTATAACCGGTGCTCTGTAACCAGAAAATCTCGTGTCATATTGACATACCATATACATTCATTGCTATTTGTGGAGTCGGTAATAAAATCAGATTGAAGTCAGGCCCACTAGACAGAATATTGGCCAACGACAAAGGCACACGTCATTCCTGTTTGACAGGATAATGAGAGCCGAACCCTCAGGCTGTGACGCTGTCTATAATACACGCATGTGAGATTTACATGAAACAATGAATGAATGTTGTGGTCGGCGGATCTTGCGGGAGAAGATGCGCAACTCGAATGTCTTTCGTGGTTTTGTCAGTGTGTGTATGATCCTCACAGTTTACCTCGTGGTTAAAGGTAGGTTGTAGAGAAAACAAAGATACATGTTTGGCTGTATAATTAAGCAGAAAAACTTGGTATTAACTATATATTTCACTTTTACAAACATTGATACGATATACACAAACAGGGCAGGAATTTTCAAAACAATGTCTAAAGTGCCAATTTCTAGTCTTACATAATATTTTTGCAATTAAACAAGGGCAGTTTGTTATGAATTTATGATTATTAACACTAATGTACCAGTATTTTATTATGCAAAAGATTGGGTACAGTTACCGTAGCTGATAGATGGCAGGCACTAGGTACGGGAGGCCCCGCGCTCTAATCCGGGAAGGAACATAGCAAATTGGTTAAAATAAAAGTAATGTGGCTCCCAACGCTGGCGCTCAAGCAAATGGAAGGACTGTTCGGTCCTGTGTAAAGATAATGTGACTAGTAGTTGTTCAATGCAAGTTGTTCACGGCAGGTAATCCATTGAAGGCAACCCCAATTCTGCTTCTAAGGATCCTCTACCTGGGGATAACAGAAAACTGAGACGACAAACCCAACAAACGCATGAACACAATTTAGTAGAATCCGCTTTGGCTTATAATCGAGGAACGATTGTTTGTTTTTGTTTTTCCACTCCTAACCTAGGGTGTCTGGGGTACTTGCTACAAGGGCCTCCCTACCCTCATTTTAAAGTTTGTATTCTACAGTTTCTGACTATTTTCTTCTCTCATGCAAGCAAAATATATTGTTACATGAAAAGATTCCACGAAATAAGGTTTGTTAGAGATATACATCAATCTTAAAATAATGCATAACACCCCATTCGTCATTACAAACATGTATTTCCTATAAGAGCCACGCTGCACGGTAAGCCATTTCTCTAAAAAACAACAACATTATGACCGCTAACTATCGATGCCACATTATCTCATCATTTTGTCTTTCCACCCCTACGTCTATATCTATAATTAGCAAAAATACTCATTGTGCTTATTTACAGATTTGGATAGAATCAGCATTTAGAGCGATTTTTTCACGATTTGTGAAAGCTTTTGAGGAATGTTAAAAATCGATTTTATTTAGGCTTTAAATCGAGTTTACGACAATCGGTGCTCATCTTCCCCAAACCAGGAGTAAGATATTTTGCATGTGTTTTGATACAGGCAGACTGCCGGATATCACCTTTAACACGAAAATATACCTCAACAATGAATGAGTAAATAAATTTTCAACGAGTGACATTTGTTTCAATAAATACAAACATCGACATTGTTTTTCTACAGTGGTTAGATATTTGAATACGTGTCAGTTGACCGGTGAAACTAAACAAAGTCTGTAAAATATTATCAACCCAGCGAATTAAGCCAAACAGATGTTGATATTATACGTTGTATTTTCAAAACCTTTGCCACAACTGTAGAATCATTCACATCCATAATTCATTTCCTGGTGTAATAAATAACACCAGTCGCCACATTAAAAGGCAGAATTGTGCAAATGCCTGGCAACTATTTTATTATTTTTGACAAAGGTTGAACGTTCATTATTATACTGTTATTGACGTGTTTATTTAACCTTATGACTCCTTAGTTGACAAGCAATTTGTGACGGTTCCAGATTTCATTTTCAACAAATGTCAGACCACAATAGGTCGCATCACAACGACTATGCCATATCCGTTCAAGAGGACATCCGCCCATCATTCTAGTTTTCAATTATCATTAAATATTATTATATTAATTATCATAGAACAGAGATAAAAAATAACGTCAAATATTTAGAATTGCTTATAGACATTTATACTGTACAGATTGAGGTGTTATTCAAAGGTACTATCCCTCATTTAACCGTCATTTTGAATAAACTTAATAATTTGAAAAGATAATCTTTATTTATATAGAATAAATGACATTCAGTCATTTTTTATTAACGAAATAATAAAATCTTACAAACAAAATCATTATTTTTAAAAATAAAAAAGACCCACACGCAGCCGGAAGTCTTGAAAATGATTGTAAATCTTGATCTTTTTTAAATAACTTGAACATGTCGGCTTACGTTTGTAAAAGAACTGTCCAAGAAGTTACCATTTCAATTTTATTTACATTATTTTGATTTATAATTTTTTTTAAATGTCCATGGGATGACGTCACGGCCTTGAGAAGCGATAGTATTTTTAACGGTTATGTTTATGTTGTTTCAGCAGTAAAACGACCATATTGTTATAAATCTATTATGGCGTTTCGTTTCTTTTGTTTCTTAAACAATACCACTTAAGCTAAAAATAAATGTAAGAACGGTGACAAAATCACAATTAACACCTTGCTAATATCAATTGTTGATTATTTTTTTAAAATCTAACATGACTGCACTAATCGGTATGCAAGGGCAGACTGCACTAATTATCACATGCTTCTACAGAAACTTTTAATAGACTGATGTGTAAAATTAAAAACAAAAGTTTTGTTAGGATTTAAACTATTTGGTTATATTTTTATGGTTCCTATGTATTTAGTGCCTGTGCACTTAATACAAAAATGCAGAATGGTCTGACAATTCGCGATTGGTATACAAGCTAATTCCCACACATATTGTACTGTAGTCGAGCTTTTCCAACCCGTTTGGAATTTCTAGACACTCAAGTGACCTCGGCCAAACGGTGCTAATGTAAAATGTGCCAAATATGAATTTACGGCTAGATACCAAGTTCAAGTTATTCCGACTAAAATTGATGTACTATGAACAACAGAGAGATACATTTTATATGGTTTTACATATGCCTACATTTAATGCTCAGTAATAACGACTTAAATGCGCTTTGAAGTACATATATGTACTTGGATCAATAGATACAAAGTGCGTGGCCATACAATGTACCTACCGAACAATATCGGTACGAATTTACAATGTAATGACCAACAAAGGCAGGCATAGGCCAACACTTCGGGAATATTTCTGTGCGCAACGTGGCTCGGATGGGACATTTTTGATATGGCAAATTATTTTCACATGAATGTATGGCACAAAACAACAACAACAACATTTTGTGGGATCTTTTTGAGTGACAATTTTATAAAGTTGCATGAGAGAATAAAACTATCGGATACTACGTTAAAATATTTCTAAACACAGTTCAAAAACCTTATTCAAAACCAAAAAAATCTTAATGTACGTTTCTGAATTTTTGTTTGGACCGACCAGGTACAAATGGCGAGTTGACAACAATTTGTTGCGGTATTTCCGACTGTTTTTTAAAACTAACGAGCCGTTGGTTCAAAGTAAGGCTATCTACATGCTCGTATGCGTTGAGTGATGGAAGATAAATGTTAATGTTCAACATTCACACCCACCATTGTTACGAAACGAAAAACTTTCACCGGAACCATTGAGCAAAAAGATTCGATTTTTAGCACTCTGGCTGATGGTTGGTGTCCATGTGAACATTATTTTGAGAGTCTCCGTCCGCTGACATTTCTTTTTGTACAAAATGTAGAAATGTACATGAAATGTTATCTGTTTTTGCACATGAGCTTTTGATGTGTCTTTAATAGATGGACATGAATAATCAATATTTGAAATTTGAAGCTCTAATTGTGCAACGATCATCGTCGATACTTCAGAACAATGTGAACGACCGCAATAGCTCTATTGGCAGAGCGTTGGCTTGCTGATCGGGAGGTCGTGGGTTCAAAGCCCGGCCGGATCAAACCAAAGACTTATAAAAATTGGTAGTAGTGGCTTCCCTCCTAACGCTTGGAGCTAAGGGGACAGCATAACGCCTGACTCGTCGGTGTCAGTATAATGGACCAGCCGGGTTTAGTCCCTGGCCACCTCATAAGTACCCCTGTTTTATAGTGATAGAAGTGTCGCTTCACAGTATCGGCAAAAATGCCGACAAAATCCCATCCCTCAGAACAATGTTCATACACACTTTTCGTTGTATACAAAATATACAAGACTCGTGGCAGTTTGTTTTAATGTTCCACAATGATTAACTTTTTGGCTGCATGAAAAGAAGTCGAAAGTTAAATTGTTCATAAACAGCTGAAACATTTAAATGCCCCCGACAGTTATGATTAATAAGGAAATATGACAAAGTCCTATGAGCATGGCAACATGTACGAAAATTTGTAAAGGCACAGGACAAAGGTATTTACAGTTAGAGCCAAATGTAGAAGTAAGAACAAATCTGTGATGATTCATTCAACAAAACGCCCAAACCCAGTAGTAACCTCCAGGGATGGATCCACAGGTGAGGATGGGGGATGCATCCCCTATTCTACCGACCAGGTAAAAGAGTAGAAAAGTAAAATTTTGTCCGTTAACAGCTTATGTCGAAATTAGGATCTGTGTATATATATACCTAGTATTTAATGCGACAAAGTTTAATGGATCTTGATTAATACCCCCCCCCCCCCCCACACACACACACGCCTAAATTGTCTGGATCCTCCTTGGTTATTGCCTTAGAACGGTACATGTACTTCTGTGTGTATATATACCTAGTATTTAATGCGACAAAGATTAATGGATCTTGATTAATACTCCCCCCACACACACGCACGCAAAAAATGTTTGGATCCGTCCTTGATTACCGCCTTAGAACGGTACATGTACATATGTGTTCATATATGCCTAGTATTCAATGCGACAAAGTTTAATGAATCTTGATTAATACAGCGCCCCCCCCCCCCCCCCCCCAAACAACGCCAATATTGTCTGGATCCGTCCTTGATTACCGCCTTAGAACGGTACATGTACTTCTATGTGTATATATACCTAGTATTTAATGCGACAAAGTTTAATGGATCTTGATTAATACTCCCCCGCCCCCCCCCCACACACACACATACGTCAAAATTGTTTGGATCCGTCTTTGATTACCGCCTTAGAACGGTACATGTACTTCTGTGCATACATATACCTAGTATTTAATGCGACAAAGTTTAATGGGTTTTGATTTATACTCCCCCCCCCATACACACACGCCTAAATTGCCTGGATCCGTCCTTGGTTACCGCCTTAGAACGGTACATGTACTTCTGAATATTCATATTCATAAACGTACATTTGTTTTATGAATATATGTGAGTCTTCAACAGATTTTCGTGAACATTTCGTCTCGTATTCAAAAAGCTTGAACGGTTGAACAGTTACACCATTGTGCAAAAGATGAACACATTTTCCACTGTTGCTTTTTAATGAAATCATGATATTAGAAAAAAGGACACCCATCAGTATTTACTGACCTTATCTGTTTATAAACCGATCACTTATTTACCACCAGCACCACCGCCAACGCAACCGCCGTAACTTCCGGTAACGCCGTAGCAACCACCAATGACATAAATTTCATCATCATCATCATCATCATCATCATCATCATCATCATCATCATCACCACCATCATCATCATTATCAACATCATCATCATCATCATCATCATCATCATCATCATCATCAACATTGTCGTTGTCATCACCATCAGCAGCAACAACAGCAGCAGCAACAATCACAACAACACACTCTTCAATACTTTATATACTGCTCGGACCTTACAGTACCGATTCGTGTGTTGTAGACCTGATTTGAGCTAAAATCATGAATTTAAATGTACCGTCGGATGTGATTATTCAGTGCATTGTTCAAAGTAAGCCATTTTTGATTATTTGATAGCGTTATTTCTAAGTGGCAATCTCTCTTTCTTCAAATGCACATTAGCTCATTAACGATGTAGGAAGACCGAAGCACGTGTCGGGAATCACGGGGTTCATTTCCGAACGTGTACGGAAAGAGCCGAAGATTGTGCGAACGCTACTTTGCTGTCAGAAAAATGATTGTCTCGTATACTTCGAAACAGAAATACAGACGACTATTATGTTTACTTCGAGAGTCAAATCACGTTTGAGAGTCAATTTTTAAGGAATCAGAATTTAAACTGATATATATACTATCAAAACTATTTAGTGGTTTTGTTGTTGTTGTATGTTGATGTTTGTTGGGTTGTTGTTGTTTTTATTTAAACTTTTCTTTTGTGAAGCGAGTTGAATGCAATGAAGTAAAAAAATTTACGTTTCATTATACGGCATGAGTAAAAGATGACTTACATAAACAATATATTCACATTTCCTTATACCTTAAAGAAGAGAAAATGACGTCCATCTTGTTTAACCCGCATGACCCTCGTTGAATATTGAATGATGTCAGAACACGCGTGAATGCATGACGCCATGCACTTGAATAAACACGCGTGTTCATCTTATATTTTATGCTGTGTTTATGCTGAAGAGACAAAACGACTTTTTATAACAAAAAAACAAACAAACAAACAACAACAACGACATCATTTTAAATTGACTTTCTCCTGCTATTGTACACGTTTAAACAATGAAGGTTGCGATTTATTTCATAGAAAAGGTACCTTATTCGACGTTTTCAGTCAGGCTTGCGATGAATTACGAAAGAGGGTGTGTTGACAGATGCGGTACTGCAGGCTGTTAGATAAAAGTGAATTTTTCTGAATGTTCGTGTTTTTATTTTTTAAGCTCTGGAAAACTTACAACCATAAGCGGTAATCACGTAGCCAGTGAGTTCTTTTGTTTTTTCGCGCGCGCGACCTGAATATGAAAGCATGATGATTTAATTCTTAAGGTGTTAGATGAGTAATAATGACTATATTGAATCTTGACAAAAGATATATAACATTATTCAGCATTGTATTCTGGATTATTATCCAAATTTTAGCAACTTTTCACCTCAGCTAACTTGAGTTTTGCGAATTTTTATGTACTAGGTCGACGTCCTCAAATCTGACCTTTAACTAATCTCTTACATGTCAACATTGGACGAATAAAAACGTAATTTGTTTTCTACATTTTTATAACAGTTTACTTTTCTAAATAAAAATACTCCAAAAACATGTAAAAAACACACCTATTTCTTTCTTTGCTTTAATTTTGCTTTTTTTGGCGAATCTCTTTCTGACCGCGATTCCTTGTCGCCATTTTGGAGTGAAGAAATTGACCCGATTTCATTGGATAAAATTGGAAAACTAAAATCGGGTGATTTTATTCTCGAAAGGTCGAGTGCTGACGTAAATGATCGAACATGTAACATCGTAAAACGCTAAATGCCGACATTACGCCAAAATTCGTGAGATTGATTACACATCTAATACCTTAAATAGTCGGTTATCTAGCGTATCATCTGTAGGGGCGTAACTAGGCATGATATAATGTGCACCTGGAAAATAATAATGTGCGTTTCTAGATCGTACGGGGTAGCTTCTAGGGAGGTTACGGTATCAAGAGATAACTAGATTGATTGTAAAATGTTATAAATACATTCAAATATTACATCAAAAATTATATTTAATCATGACACCAGAGCCCCCTTTGTGAGATTTGAAGAAAAGCTAGTGTATTTTTTTATTTCGAATCATGCGACTTTGACCTGAAATCACTTTCATATAAGGATAATTCTTTCGTCAAGGACGCTAATGCGAAACCACGTGACTGACCCCGTTCAAAAGAAACCGTTTTCAAAAAAAGAATGAAGCAATAATGACATATGAATACCAAAAAAAGACCAATTTCTCGCCATCTTAACAACAACTGCTTAAGGTGGTGTCTCAATAAAAACAGGCATTTTATACAGAGCGTTTTTTTTTGTTTTTTTTTGGGGGGGGGGGGGCGGACCGGTGTCATGGTATTTTCTCGCTTGGCGATGATAACAAATGCATGTGCGACCCACATGCAGGAATTTTACAAAATGATGAGCTGGAAGTAAAATGGTTGATTATCTTACTTTAATACGTTTATCTCAGCAATAAAAACATAGTCAAACCTTATGCCCTAACATTGATAAGTGATTCTGAAATATATATAACACAAACCCGTCTGATGCTTGTTTTGATTTGTGCAATATACGCAGTTTCACATATATGGTCATTAAAGCAAGTAGCCCAGACAGATGCCTGGGGAGAACCATTGACGCGCCGCAGGTCAGATGAAAGATTGTCGCTCATTAGTTCCTCGGCCCCGACCGCGACTCTGGCGCATGGTACAGAGAAGATTACTGCCTGAATGATTATATGGATTAATAGAGCTAAATAGTTAAGGTGCAAAAATATTAATTTAAACGTGAAACGTCTGTAACTTATTTGATATTTCTACTCCAAATCTTGATCATGATTCTTTGTTTCAGAGCCTCTAGATATCCCGTACAGAATATTTTCCTACCATGGTATCCCTCTTCGACCGGATTCATCGTATAGCGACACCCAGATATTCAACAAAGTCTCATCATTTCGGGTTTCCGTCAACGTTCCATCGGAAGCTGTATCGACAGGCTTTGTAGAACATGTCAGAAAACTCTTACAAAATGGATCCGAGAGAGCACAAAACGTCACAGAGAAAGGAATCGACGTCACAATGACGTCACAAGATTTAAAATCGCCAAAGCAACTGAAGAACACCGAGCCAGAGGGAAATATCACACACGTGAGTTTTCTGTTGTTGTTTCCCCCTTTCATTGTATAGTTTGCTTATATCCGTAATGACTATGAAGATTACGCGCCTAAGGTGTTCCATTTAAATGCCAAACAACCCAAAGCATGACTGAATCAGTCTGAAAACAATTAATTAGCTGATAAATATGGCTAACCTCTTATATAGAGGAATCATTTTATATGTATTACTTATGGACTCTGTCTACCTGTTTGTTAGAAATATTAAATTTTTATAGTAGTTTATGCTCAGTATGCAATACTTTTATGCTCGCCTATGGGTGAAAGCTATTCCCTATTTTCGAGATGAAAGAAATGCTGGGCGGGAAGGTATTTTCATATACTTTTTATAGGAAATATAATACATTTTATTTGCAATTTGCTTATTTTTAAATAAAAGCGGCCAACCTTATTTACAAATTCTTACCTCGGTCAATAAGATTCCATTTTATACGCATGTTTTAATCTTAAGTGTTTTTCAAAAGTTAAACAAGTAAAAAAAAATCTTCAGTTTTCTGCAGTAACTATATACCAAATACCAACCCACAAGGGAGGTAAGGATGTAGTTTTTAATAAATAGAGTAAAGTCCCTTTACTTACGAAAAAGGGAATGCTTACCTGTAAGTTATTGCACTGGTCACATCCTTTACCCACAGTACTAGCTATCCTACTTCTAATAAAAAATCTAACGTTAATAGCACATTAGTCTTTAAATACTGTCAAGTTTTGATTTGTTAAATATTATATAAATTAAACTAATCTGGGATTTTCTCTCCGTTCTGTGACATTTGTAAATTACTAAATTAAATTTTGGGCGACTCCTAGAGCTCCAGTTCTTTAGATAAAGCTTGACCGCTACACATGTAAAATCTAGCCTTTAATTTATAGATATTTTCCATGTGATGTCATAGACACTGATAAGACAGTTTAAGGTAGCCATCTTTGAAGGCAGAAGCTAATGCAGGCTGAAATCTGGAAATATGTGCTGTATTAAACTCATCACTATGTTTTTATTTTCCAGTTTATTTTACTGAATTTTACATCAAATTTAACAGCTTGTATGAAATATTTTAAATATCAAAACTATATTTTGATAATTTTCAAAGGTACAAAAATACAACCGAAAAAGATACACTATCAATTATTTTAAAGGATGAGCCAATAATTTTATTTATTTCTATGTATAAATTCTTCGTGCATTTATTAATTTTAAAAATATTGCATTCTAAAAATATGAATTTCAAAAGCTTTTCAATGGTATATAGATTTTAATATTTGGACCAAAAATGAAGAAATAAGAAGAAAAAAAAATTACGCTCCTATACAATCCCTTGAAGTTGCCATCAAAGATGGTTGCCAAGATTAGGGATTGTCACTGATGTGGAAACTTTCTATTATTCTTGCGTGTGTTTAATATATATCGCAGAGGTGCCGAATTATGCATCCTTAAAATAGACACAATTTTTACTTATTATTTATTAGGTCTTATATTCTTTCTTCTGCATTTAATTTATCCTGCTAGTGGTCGAGGTGTGCTTGCTTCATATCAAACGCACTGCGCATACAGACAAAAGACCTGAGCCAATACGTAAATAAAACAATCTCTTATTTATCAAAATGTTTTCGGAGGTCTGAAAAAAACGGTTTTTACACTCGGTTCAGTTACAAAAAAACTGACATAGATGTATGTCATGTATTAATGTCATAAAGTGAAAATTTAAACTTTTTACGAGAAATACTCGAATGCAAGTTAGCAGGAGTACAAACGAATTTGCAATTAGCAATGGCGTGATTGCTTCTGCTTTTTATGTATAACAATATAACACGAGTAACAACTTCAAATCTACCGTCAATTAATTTCGTATTCAACTTGAACTACAAGTTGCCTTCTTCTTAATAACAGTTACTTTGACAGGTCCCAAAGTTCGACAGACGTAATTATCGTTGACACATGTTAATTTGTAAGAGTTTTGTATAGTAAAAAACTGAAATTGTATGTTAAACGTTAAAAATACCTTTAAGATGTTTTTAAACATTCCAAAATGGTGGCTTTACACCATGTTCATGTAAAGTCCACTATTATAGATAAGCTGATATATTATTACGCATTTAGTGAATAAGTATACGTAGCTGTTGATCTGTCTAGTAGGTAAGCGATTGTACAAGCAACATTGTATTGTTGCAAGCTACATTGTTAACATCAGGAATACTCGGTTCGGTTAAATCGGAACTCCTCGGGTAATTCCGTCCTCGGGACAATCATCCCTCGGATGTATCTGGTGCAATGATACTTACTGAAATCACGATCGTTTTGTTCGCCGGAAGTCGGACAAAAATATGCCTAAAATGTAGTTGGCACAAAACATAAACAATACCATTGTTTGACAGATGCGTGTCTGCTGCGATGGGTAAATTAAAATTGGATGATTTAAATTTGAAGCCGCCACAAATTGAAGGTTTACAGGCATCGTACTGTAGTGAGCTGTCACCCGAGCTGCCATCTTTGTTGTGACGCCTGTTTTAAATGTAGCCCCATTTTGGGAATGGCAGAAGTGTTCCGACTAGCTACATACATCCGAGAGATGATTCGTGAATTATACGAGGTGTTCCGATTGGGTTCGGTTCGTTGAGAAATTTTTTACAGAGCAGTGCGATTTCCTGTTATTGTCAGCTACACTGTCATCCCTATAAAATGCATTTCATAAACAGACATCGCTCTCCAGAACGGTGCCAATGTTGTCAGTGTTTAAAATACCGTCTTTTTGTGTTGATACATTTGTTCCTTTTATGTCTGTTGTTATAAAAAATGCCATATATTTAATAGAAAGGGAATGGATTGTATAAACATTCGATGTTAAAACGTGACAATTTACGTCTTTTAATTAATTTTCCGTCATTCCAGAAGTATCTGTACTCTTGAGGCATGTCTTCAGTTCACAATAAACAAACCGTGTCAAGTGTTGTACTGAGTTCTTCATCTCTTAACTAGTTTAAGCCTAGCATAACAACAACATGGCGGTTGTTTATTTGGTGTCTTGCACAGCCACGTGTTTAGTAATACATGTCACAAAAGCATGTGATTGTTGTTGTTAACTAAGTTATTAAGTTTGTATCTTACGCCATGTAAGTTACCTCCCTTTGTCAATACTTGTTACCCTATATTTATATAGTGTAACAGCAACAGGATAAACAAGTCCACATTAATGCAGTTTAGCATGTTAAAAGTTTTATTGATAAGTTGTATTTTTACACTGTTAACACGTTCATAACTTAAGTTATAAGTTTAAATATAGTAGGCCTTAATGGCATGATTATTTGTGCTTGCATGGGATGTAGATATAATAACGAAGCTATTTCAGGTTGAGTTATTTTCTGCTTAAGGACGACATGGACTTCGACTAGGGTATATTTTCTTGATACTTCGGTGAATGGCTGGTCGTATATAGTTCTCAGAAGAACGCAGGAGATACGAGGGCCGTGTCCAGGCGCGTATCTGGGCCGTTTTTGAAGTTACGCACAGTTACAAGGGAAATACCTTTGCGGCAATACTTTTGAATATATTCGGTTCTTTTCTCATGAATAACGGGTAAAATGCGGACATAATAGGAACTTAACTCAATATACGAACGACTAAAATCCTGACCTGTATAAGTTAAATCATTTGAAGTTTTTCAACTTGACTCGTGTGGTTATAGTATTTTATAACATAGAAACAACGGAAATAAAATATATCATTTCCAACCTGGGTTAGGCGTCGACTTTCCTAATGTTTTTGATACTTTTGGATTTTCGATTTTTCGGATAAGTGTAAAAGCCGGAACCCGTACCTTTATTTTGAGTGCGTTCGCAATCTTCTGTAAATCGATTTTAGAGAATGACAACGATTTTCGACATCGAGAAGCTTTTACACGCCGCTAATCGATATCTTCCGATCATCGGCGCATCTCTACTTAACAGTATATATTTTTCATCAGTTCTCGTGGCTCATTTTTAAGGCAGTTGTGTAAAAAGCAGACATATATATTTATATCTTATATCTGTGTTTGTGTCGAACGCGACTGAAAGGGAGATATCTGACAATATGGACCATTTCCCCGCTTCAAACAGCCAAATGAATAATTGTTACAGAACAAACCCTGCGAAATTTTATTTATTGATGTCCTACATCCTTGTGCAAGGTAAAGCACATCACCACAATCGTCATCACAAACATGTATTTGCTATATCTGAGCCGCGATTCATAGTATACTTATTTAAAAATAAAAAAAACACTTGACCACGTACTTTTGAGAGCACACTATATCGTCATCTGGGTAATCAGCTCTGACGTCGATGACTATATTTAGCAGAAACGTCAATCTTGATTATTTGTAGATCTGGGATGAATTAACTTTGAGTGAATTTTTAACGAGTTTTATTGAATAACTTTACGTTATTAGTCTGTAAAAAAGCGCTTACCACGTTCAATAACACGACGGCTTGATTTAAAAAAGTGCTAATATCAAAATCACTTTTTCTGCTCCAAAAAGTGATATTGATATAGCAGCCCGCACTTGAGGTGATTTGATTGGCTAATAAGGCAGGGCCAAAATGATATAGATTTCAGCAAGAAGCTCTAGGGAAATAGCATCCATTTTGTTTTAACACTGTCTATGTGTAGACGCCGACAGGTTTCATAAACTTATGAAACAAAATATTCTCAATTATCAAACATTCACAACATGCATTGGTAGTGTTTAACCGAATGTGTTATAAATATTTAACGTGTAGATTTCACAAAAAACACAAACAAGCATTTTCTGACTTGGTTAATGCAAAAACTAAGTGATTTGATAATTGCCCTGTTATTTGTCCCTGTTATTTGTATTGGCCTTTGCCCTAGGACAAATAACAGGTCCAATATCAACTCATTCATTAACATATACTACTGTCTTATACTTATGCTAGTATTCAAAATCGGCCTTGCTTTCACTGAAGTATGTGTTTCTTCAGAAATAATGCACGCATGCCCTTAACAGAGGTAAGATATTGTTAAGTTGAACCTCTTGGTCGACAATCCCTCCCCTATAGTTACATTATGTTTTGTTCTGAAATACATTGTAGCGACCATTTATGATCAGTATAGCAACGTCCAGTTTTTTGGTGGAGGAAGACCCTTAGACACACGCCTGGGTAGAACCACCGGCGCACCGCAAATCAGCTGAAATACATTCCCACTGGCCACATTAAGTCCTTCGCCCTGAACAGGACTCAAACCACGCTGTGAAGCTAGGCAGTCAGAGAAGTTACAAATCGGCGGCTCTACCAATAAGCCACGGGCGTCCCTATAGTTTATATTAAGTGGCAACAAAAAAGTTAACAGGCGTCGAAGGTGGTATCCTGGACAGTTTTCCTATATCAAATATATGTAACAATATCTGTCCACTCTTCTTTGAGGAATTTTGTCATAATTTATGCATAAACCCATTCTTCGGTCTAAGTAAAGAAGATTTTGATTTTTCCCAAACTGTTATAAAAACACGATAGCTTTCTCTGCTACTTAAAATAGATATCGATGTCAAAGTGGATTACCCGGATAACGATTTAACGTAATCTCAAAAGTAAGTTGTCACGCGAATTACTTAGTTTCAAAATAGCTATCTCTGCAGCATGGATCAGAAGTGAAATACCTGTTTGCAATGACGAGTTGGAATCTATGCTTCACTGTTCACACAGATCTAGGACATCAATGAGCAGCTATTTGCAGGACCTCTCAAGTAACAGTGACTTTTTTTTAGAAAAAAAAATGTTTAGTCCATCTGTCGGATAACACCTTTAACTGACAGAAGCAAATGACAATTATAATCATCATCATGCAACGTTGTTTTAAATGTCCCGGTAATAAAGTTATTAGATTTTAATTGTGATTGCATTTATGCAATATAAATAATAGATTTTAAATGGCTGTCTAGACAAACGTTGTTAATAATTTTCCGCTAGTTGTCTTAGATACTTTTTTTTATTAATTGTCATGGAAAAGTCATTATTAATTGTCTTACATAAAATCTTTATAAGCTTCAAAAGAGAATTCGTTTAAGAGTCTTATAAGTTATCTTATAATCTTTTTTGTTATTTCAGATATGTCTTCGTTGTGCTTACATAATTCTTCATTATGTGCCTTGGAGAAATCTTCAGTAATTCTCTTATATAATCATACATCAGCTGCCTTAGAGAAATCTTCAGTAATTCTCTAAAGTAATCATACATCAGCTGCCTTAAATAATCTTCAGTAATTCTCTAAAATAATTATACATCAGCTGCCTTAGAGAAATCTTCAGTAATTCTCTAAAATAATCATACATCAGCTGCCTTAAAGAAATCTTCAGTAATTCTCTAAAATAATTATACATCAGCTGCCTTAAAGAAATCTTCAGTAATTCTCTAAAATAATCATACATCAGCTGCCTTAAAGAAATCTTCAGTAATTCTCTAAAATAATCATACATCAGCTGCCTTAAAGAAATCTTCAGTAATTCTCTTAAATAAGCATACATCAGCTGCCTTAAAGAAATCTTCAATAATTCTCTAAAATAATATTACATCAGCTGCCTTAAAGAAATCTTCAGTAATTCTCTAAAATAATCGTACATCAGCTGCCTTTAAAAATCTTCAGTAATTCTCTAAAATAATCATACATCAGCTGCCTTAAAGAAATCTTCGGTAATTCTCTAAAATGATCATACATCAGCTGCCTTAAAGAAATCTTCAGTAATTCTCTTAAAAATACATCAGCTGCCTTAAAGAAATCTTCAGTAATTCTCTAAAATAATCATACATCAGCTGCCTTAAAGAAATCTTCAGTAATTCTCTAAAATAATAATACATCAGCTGCCTTAGAGAAATCTTCAGTAATTCTCTAAAATAATCATACATCAGCTGCCTTAGAGAAATCTTCAGTAATTCTCTAAAATAATCATACATCAGCTGCCTTAAAGAAATCTTCAGTAATTCTCTAAAATAATTATACATCAGCTGCCTTAAAGAAATCTTCAGTAATTCTCTAAAATAATCATACATCAGCTGCCTTAAAGAAATCTTCAGTAATTCTCTAAAATAATCATACATGAGGTGCCTTAAAGAAATCTTCAGTAATTCTCTAAAATAATTATACATCAGCTGCTTTAGAGAAATCTTCAGTAATTCTCTAAAATAATCATACATCAGCTGCCTTAAAGAAATCTTCAGTAATTCTCTAAAATAATCATACATCAGCTGCCTTAAAGAAATCTTCAGTAATTCTCTAAAATAATCATACATCAGCTGCCTTAAAGAAATCTTCAGTAATTCTCTACATCAGCTTCCTTAGAGAAATCTTAAGTAATTCTCTAAAATAATCATACATCAGCTGCCTAAGAGAAATCTTCAGTAATTCTCTAAAATAATCATACATCAGCTGCCTAAGAGAAATCTTCAGTAATTCTGTTATATAATTATACATCAGCTGCCGTAGAGAAATCTTAAGTAATTCTCTAAAATAATCATATATCAGCTGCCTTAGGAATTTTCAGTAATTCTCTAAAATAATCATATATCAGCTGCCTTAGGTATCTTCATTATTTGTCTTACATAATTATAATAGGCATCCTCAGAGAAATCTTCATTATTTGTCTTACATAATTATAATAGGCATCCTCAGAGAAATCTTCTTTTGTATTAGAGCAGTTTTTAGTTGTCTGTGAGAATTATTCTTCGGTCTTCTTAAAATGTTTATCAACATTTTTTTTTATTGACATCTGTCAATTTTAACACATGTCTTGTAGAAACTGATATACATGATTGTATGCATATTCATGCGTGCAATGAAAAGCGAAAATTATTAAGGCAGGTGAATTAAACGGGTTTTTGCTATCACGGGTATTCACTTATTGCCTACATCAGTTTAATTCATAGTTAGCAGATTTTCAAATAGTGCATACAAAATAAAAAACAAACATGATACATTTTCTTTTCTTTAGGTGTACACCGGACGTGACAGTTTCGCTACGGACCCTGACTTTACGGAAGAGTACCGAGCAAGGATTGAAGACTTAAAACAAGCCTGCACTCAGATGAATAGTCCACAGAACGAACAGTTCGACCTTCGGAGACTTCAAGGATCAAATATAGTTGCGGACAGACAGAGATCCATTTTGTATTGTCCCATACCCAAGGTAGGATCAACATTCTGGAAACGGACTCTCACTGTAATGGGCTCCGGCAAGAAATACTTCACACCGTTTCAGCTAAAGCTAGGCGAGTTCCAGCCAACCAAACTGGATACAATGATTGAGTATAGTACCGATGATGAATTATCATCGTTCATGGAAAACGCAACGTCATTTATTGTTGTTCGTGATCCATACTCACGTTTGTTCTCCGCGTATTTAGACAAACTATACAACCCGAACTACATTTTCTGGAAGACATATGGCACAAGAATAATAAAGGCTACAAGACGTCGGGCGGCATCGGCGGACGAACGGACATACGGACACAATGCGACATTTACAGAATTTCTACGTTTTATATTAAAACTCTCTGAGCTCCATTATAACATCGATCCGCATTTTAATCACATGTACAAGAGGTGCGATCCATGTCGAATGCCCTTTCATTTCATTGGAAAATTAGAAACCTTTAAGCAAGACGCACTCTTTCTTCTGAACCACTGGAGGAAGCAATTCAACGACTTCAATGTAAGTTTTAGTGATTTTGAAATGGAGACTGCACTTGATACGGCTGTTGGTCACGTGAACTTCTTATATGATACATGGAACAAAGTCCGCGCCATTGACTACCCTTTCTACAACTTAGCCTTGAGGGTTTGGAGCTCCTTGCAGATACGCGGTCTCGTTTCTAAAGACATTCCTTTCCCGTTTAACGAGGAAGAAATGCCTAACGTCTCAAAACCTGTACTGATCGAGGCTATTCGTGTCGCCCTGGGTCGATCGACGGACCGGGAGGCACTAGCTGCCCAAAGGGAAGAGGCCCTTGTGCAAGCTTACAGGATGGTACCAATGGTGTATCTTAAACAGCTGCGCAAATATGTGGCAAAAGACTGTCTATTATTTGGATATGACAGTAAACCGGACAAAATATTTAACCGGTCGTTTAAAGTTGTAAATGATCACTTTTACATGAAGGGGATTTAAATATTTTAAAGTATATTTAAGGTAGATGTGACAAGATTTTATGAGGCAATTTTTTTTTCAATACTTTGATAGCGCTAAAGTCATTGCGACAAAATGCCATTCGAATAATGCTATAAGAAAGCCCACTGGTGTATTCCCACACAATCTTAACTCTGTTATCTCATTTCAAAGAGACATTTAATTGCAAATTTAATAAGTAGTCTAATATCGTGCCGGTCTTTAACGGGTAAAATGGTAATGGCTAAATGAGTTCGTAACAATGTGACATTATTTTATCGCATTGAATCGTGATTACTGTAATTATCCAGGACATCTAAGTCTGATTCCAGTTAAAATGTTATGTTTTTAAAGTAATTTTATTTATTGTAACAGTTATTAAGTAAAAAAGCTATTTCGACACAACTGAAGACAATACTTTAATTTGAATCGTTTTCATTGGTATGTAACAATGAGAAAGAGATCTAAGAAAGATCGATATAGGATATTTGTTCGCAATAATTATTCAATTATGTTTCATTAGAAACAAAAACAACAGACAAAAGGGTAGAGAAACACGATATGGATAAAAGTTCTGAATTAGTTACAGAGTTGGGTTTGTTTAAGCATCGTTAGAACTTTTGTTATAAGATATAGATAAATATGTTAGGCCTACCTGTCCCGGCCATTAATGTTCATGCATGTGATGTAATAACAACATGGCCTATTTGGGTTGGGTCATTATTTTGCCTGAGGTCGACACTGTTTCGACTGGATTCTTGGTAAATTGCTTACCAAATGCACATCTCCATAGTGAGTACGAACACACGCGGGTCGTGTCTGACGGTGACAGTACAGATTTATTCTCAGCTTGAGGGCGTTGTGTATAACGAAGACATATTTAATATCTCCACTCACCGTTTCAGGCGATTTCTCGGCATCTTATTTGACAAATGACTTGTGCTTATTTTTGTTGCATACATTTGTTACGTGACCCAGCACATCACCCTGAGTTCGTGAACCATGCTGTTAAAGGGGGTATAACCAATCCATTTTTCAGTCCAATTGTGGCAACTTACATTTATCTTTCTTATTTTTCAGGATATTATTAGTATTAGTCGTTTTGTTTAGTATTTTGTTTACATTAAACGTTATTTATTTATTTCAATTTTTGTAAAATTGTTTACATTTATTTTTGTTTGTATCAAACAGAACGCCATAATAAATAGTATAAGTTAATCAATATAAATGTTGCTTGTTTTGTTTGTTGACACATATCTATAAAGTTTTCCTTTTTCAAAAATAAATATAAACTTGGGTAGAATAGCAATAATCCCATACCGATAAATAACGATATAATGGATTAATATGATTGGCGACTACGATGGGCTTGATGATAATTTCTTGTTGTTGATGATGGTGATGATAATTATAACGATAATAGTGACAATAAAGTTTGGGGTGGTAGTTCTGCTGCATATATTCTTGCTGCTGCCAATACTGCTGCTGCTGATGATGATGATAGCAGAAATGATAATTGCAGATTAACGATGACCCGCTGTTGCTGCCATTCGTTTGTTTTTAAACGGTTAAACAAAATAGTATCAGAATGAGTTTACAGTCCATTATTTGTACTGATCAGATGTCACTTATAACACAGCTGTGTCTATAGTATGTTCTCAGATGACGTAGGTTTTGAAACAATTGTAATGTTTGAACAATCGGCGCTGTATATTTGCCCCCACAATGATCACACATGTTTCCAAACCTTTCCAACCCTCTTCCCCTCGTTCTATGAGTACATTAGTATCGTAGCGCTTCGGACCCTGGTTTGTATGTTAAGTAGAAAAACTTTAGCTTAACATAACTACCACTTTAACCAGGTCATTAGTTTCTACATAAACAGAAAAACTCTATTTTTATAACTACCACTTGCTCGTGTCGTTAGTCTCAATATAAAATGATGCCCTCTGGCTTACATAACTACCATTATACTTATGTATTGAGTTTTTACATAAA
>CM017556.1:30896804-30999304 GCA_007844125.1 Sinonovacula constricta | reverse complement strand
AAACCTTAACAAATCACAAAATCTCTAGGCTGCCGGAATGTGAAGCTAGCAGCCTGACAGCCTAGCAGCCTTGCAGCCTAAATCTACCGATTGATGTATGAATTTTCGAAATGAGACAAATGGGACCTCAAATGTCTAACCAAAAAAACCCAAAACACATCTCTAATTCAAGAAATTTAATTGGCTAAACCTTAAGGTGTACACTGAAACATAAAGAATCCCATTAGTGTCATCTGGATCTCGTATATCGTGCCTCTCATCTTTAGCACGAGACACGAGAATCGGGCGAGATCCGATATTCCGACGAAACACTACGCGAGAAAGGATATTGTATCTCGAAACTGGCGCAGTATCCCATACTATGTGATATCTTATAAGCTTGTATTGTCGTAAGAAAGTGATTATAATGCATTTCAGGCCGTTTAAGAATTTTTTAAAATTCCACCAGCTTAAAAATAAGGATATAAATTAAGTTGATTTCATAGCAATTGAGCTTGTAGTGTCCTTAAAAAGTAATTATATTGCATTTTGTGCGTTTTCGAAATTTCTTACATCTATCGGTAAGTTTAGGCTGCAAGGCTTCTAGGCTGCCAGGCTGCTAGGCTACCAACTTTAGGCTGCTAGGCTGCCAACTTCAGACTGCTAGGCTGCCAACTTCAGGCTGCTAGGTTGCCAACTTTCCGGACATACAAGTCGGAGGAATCACTTCAATACCGCATAGGTATTTACAACTGACAATATAACGTATTGACACACATTTTCCGAAAATATTCGATCAATGTAAAATATATTTTTAGGGTACTCAAAGTCGCACATAAACGGATTGTATATTTAAAGTACGTTTTGTCATTTGAATATTTGGTTGAAATTCCTGGGACAATGCAGGAAAAAATGAATACACGCTAAAAGCTCCTGGAAACAAAACACAACAGATGAAAAGTGCATTGAACCATTATGTTCCGCATGAGGGAACACATAAGAGTGGCTGTTGTTTTTTTCATTGACGCAACATGCTCCACACAAATGCAGAAACAGTAAAGATAAAATGCATTAGTTTACACAAAAAGTTCCCCAGGAACAAAACATGTTTGTGGAAAATATACATTGACGCTCAAAATGCCAGCGGTAATAAAACACGTTTGCAGACAAAATGCTTTGACGCTCAAATGTCCATTGGAGTAGAATACAATTGCTAACAAAATGCGTTGATGCTGCTAACAATGAACCTCAACTCCCACCCCGCCGCCTGGAATAAAAGAAGACATAATACTTTGATGCACAAAATATCACCGGAAATTAAACACATTTATGTAATGCGTTGACGCTCACAATATCTCCAGGAATGGGACACATTTGAAGACATACATGTATTGCTTTGATGCTTACAAGACACCCAGGAATAAAAACAAATTTGAAGACAAAATGCTTTGATCTCAAAATGACCAAGAAAATAAAACACATGTGAATACAAATTACTTTGGCGCTCAAACTGCCCCACATGAATGGGACACATTTGAAGACACAATGCTTTGATGCTCAAAATATCCCCGGGAATAGGACACATTTAAAGACATAATGGCTTTGATGCCCAAAATATTCCCGGGAAAAGGTCACATTTGAAGACATAATGCTTTGACGCTCAAAATGCCCCAGGAAAAGGACACGTTTGAAGACATAGTGCTTTGACGCTCGAAATGTCACAGGGAATAGGTCACATTTGAAGACATAATGCTTTGACGCTCAAAATGCCCCAGGAATAGGACACGTTTGAAGACATAGTGCTTTGACGCTCGAAATGTCACAGGGAATAGGTCACATTTGAAGACATAATGCTTTGACGCTCAAAATGCCCCAGGAATAGGACACGTTTGAAGACATAGTGCTTTGACGCTCGAAATGTCACAGGGAATAGGTCACATTTGAAGACATAATGCTTTGACGCTCAAAATGCCCCAGGAATAGGACACGTTTGAAGACATAGTGCTTTGACGCTCGAAATGTCACAGGGAATAGGTCACATTTGAAGACATAATGATTTGATGCTCGAAATGTCCTCGGGAATAGGATATATTTGAAGACATAATGCTTCTACTCACAAAATGTCCCCGGAAACAGGACATATTTGAAGACATAATGTTTTGATGCTCAAAATATCCCCAGGAATAGGACACATTTGAAGACATAATGCTTTGATGCTCAAAATATCCCCAGGAATAGGACATATTTGAAGACAAATGGCTTTGATGCCCAAAATATTCCCGGGAAAAGGTCACATTTGAAGACATAATGCTTTGACGCTCAAAATATCCCCGGGAATAGGACACATTTGAAGACATAATGCTTTGATGCTCAAAATATCCCCGGGAATAGGACACATTTAAAGACATAATGCTTTGATGCTCAAAATATTCCCGGGAAAAGGTCACATTTGAAGATGTAATACTTTGATACTCAAAATATCCCCGGGAATAGGACACATTTAAAGACATAATGCTTTGATGCTCAAAATATCCCCGGGAATAGGACACATTTGAAGATGTAATACTTTGATACTCAAAATATCCCCGGGAATAGGGTACATTTGAAGACGTATTGCTTTGATACTTAAAATATCCCCGGGAATAGGACACGTTTGAAGACATAATGCTTTGTGCTCAAAATGTACCAGGAATATTTTATAATTGAAGACACAATGCTTTGCGCTCAGAATATTCCCGGGAATAGGGCACATTTAAAGACATAATGCTTTGTGCTAAAAATGTACCAGGGAATATTTTATAATTGAAGACATAATGCTTTGCTCTCAAAATGTCTCCGGGAATAGGACACATTTGACGACATAATGCTTTGTGCTCAAATTGTACCAGGGAATATTTTATAATTGAAGACACAATGCTTTGTGCTCAAAATGTCTCCGGGAATAGGACACATTTGACGACATAATGCTTTGTGCTCAAAATATCTCCGGGAATACGACACACTTGACGACATAATGCGTTGATGTGAAAATACACCCGGGAAGAGAACGATATTTGAAGACAAAACGCTTTGACGTTCAAAATGCCCAAGGGAATATACACATTTAGGTACATGTAGAACAAATAATGCCAGTTCTAGCAAAGCGGACCTAACATTTCCTCAGAAACATCGCACATTAGAGGTCAAAATGCGTAAGCATAAAATGTCCAGGTAACAATGCATTTTAGAGAGCAAGATAGGTGGACATAAAATGTCCAGGTAACAATGCATTTAAGAGAACAAGATAGGTGGACATAAAATGTCCAGGTAACAATGCATTTTAGAGAACAAGATAGGTGGACATAAAATGTCCAGATAACAATGCATTTAAGAGAACAAGATAGGTGGACATAAAATGTGCAGGTAACAATATAGGTGGACATAAAATGTCGTCAAGAATAAAACACTTAAGAGGACAATGTGTCAGTCGCTTAAAATGTCCATTGGAAAAATGCGGTGACGCAAAATATCCCCGGGAACAAAATGTATCAGAAAAGAAAAATGTCCAATTCATATACGGGTTGCAAAAAGTACATTCGGCATTTTTTATCTAAACAAAGATGTTCGAGTAGCGTTTTGTAATGCAAGGAACATTGGATTCAGATCCGATGTTCACACTGTAACATGTTGTGACCCTTGACCGAACAAAATAAGAAACCTTAGCTTTTTAAACAAACCGGATAGACAACATGAATCAAGACAAACAGATAAATCATTTGCTATCTTATTTCAAGTATCAACATATGATATAACCGTTGAGCATCACAGTCCGAATTTGTTCTGATATTATTATTGTTGATATGCTGACTGTTTTTATTATTTCCATTTGTATTGCGTTTGTTGACTTTGTGGATGGAAACCTTTTACAAAGCAAGAGTTTCTTCAGCAGGCCTCCTGTGTATACCAATGGCTATAACATAATAGCAATGAACAATATTCTCCAGCTTTTTCGAATATTATTTATGAAATATAAATTGGAATTTAAAATATGACATACGCCCATATGTATGGTAACATTTGTTGAAAAAGTATTCATTTCAAATTGCACGGTGTTCATGTGCCCATTGACATAATATATATTCTACAGATACAGTCTATGAGCATGCGTCACATACATATACGCCCATACGTATGGCAACATGTGTTTAAAAATATTTAAAAAAATATTTCAAACTGCACGGTGTACTTATTGACATATATACAATCTATGAGTAAGCGTCACTGAGCACTTCAAACTGGATTAAAGTATCCTATTATACTACAATTTATACGCATTTTGACAACACGACTGCAATGATCAAAACATAAATATAACAAATCTAAAAAGAGCAAATTGTACGAGTTTTATATCGTATAAAATCGTTATAGAAAATGCAATATATGGAAATATAAATGGATTCTATATAACTAAGAAAGTAGTGTAAGTTTTATTTTGCTATTCTGCGGTTCCAAGAACACACGATGAGAGTCTTTGACAAAGGTATGCGTAATGTATATAAAACTTTCACCACTAGTCCAGATCCTGCTGCGGATTATAATGGTTTTTGTTGTTAGTTTTGTTGTTATTGTTTGTTTTGTTTGTTTTTATTTTGTTTTGTAGCATCGCACAGGCACAATTAGGGTCACATTGGCCACGTCCACTCATTAATTGTGGAGAAAATGAAAGTTCTCCTCCCGTGGGAGGCTGAGGAGTTAGGATTTATAATGACTATTTTAAAAGATGTCTAAATCATTCAATAATTTAAACAAAATTTTGTGGCATCCATTTAGGACAAAATGACAAAACGTACTCTTAACTTAAATCCCTCACCAAGCACTGCTTACAGTTGAGAATAGAACTTAGGCTACTTAAGATATGCGGGTCGGAGTTGCCGAACTTGCCACTTTATTTACGTAGCGCGAAGTTTCAAACATCCATTTACAAATAAAACAGCTCTTTCACAAATTTCTGATGTATTCCCATAACGGGTACCTAAGCTTCGATCGCCAACAGTTTATTTGAAACTGCTGACGTATCCAAACAATTCAACCCACAGCCGCGATGTCAGTATTTGACCTACCAGATAAGCTCCACTCCCACTTACATCCTGGCCGGTGCATATAAAAGGAGTACCTCGAGCAAAAGTACCACAACACCGGCACAATGAGGGTCACGTGCTTGTTACTTGTGGCGCTTTGCCTGGTGCTGTTTCTAGCTGAGGTTGAAGGTAGGAAACTACATAACAGCTTTCATTATATCTTTGTTATATAAGCTTTCTTTGTTCGATGTTTGTCTTTTTTTGAACATGTTGATGTTAAGAGTATTTGTTTCGTATAATACACTTTCTTGTTCTTTTTTTTTTTATGAGGAGTAAGTTTGCTAAACATTATATAATAGTGAAACTTGTTATTTTAGAATGCAAAATAAACAATCCAAGCTCACATTTGATAGTGGTAACTTTTATTGAAGCTATTTTACATTAAATAAAAAAATAAAACAGATTGAGAAAATAGTTCATTCACATACTTTGACCTGTACTTCTCCAATGTTTTCCTAAAGTCAGATACGTCACATTACGTTAAAAGAGTGTGTGCGTGTTTGTGTTAATAAATAATATTTCTGAATTAAACATACCGGCTCTTCGTAGACGAGCTGGCGTATCTTTTTCTGAGTATGCTTTCAAAAACATCATTGTAATTGTTAATTCTAACTGGAAATATAAGTTCAAACTTTGAACTATAAAACAATTGGACATCTTTCGGGGGAAAAAACAACACTTGATCAAATCAATATGACAAAATCTAACATAATAGCCATTTTTAATTTCTATGAAATCCGTGGCATAATCGGCAATTGATTAGTATTAGGTTCAAGTTACACCGTAGTCTGGAAAATCTCTCGGGGTTTGGATTCATACAGACAGCATCGGTAGATCTCTCTTCTTGAAACTAATACTCTTACATCAGCATTACTTCTGTATTTCTAGGAAAAGCAAAAAAGTCGCGGAAATCAAAGGTGAAGTCGGTGAAGATAAGCGCAAAGAAAGAAGCAGAGAAAGCAAAAAAGTTAATTGAAACATTGCTTAAGAAGAAGTCTCCTCCTTCACATCCGGGGAAAGCTGTGGAACCGCCGCTAAAGGCACCAGCCGCACCTAAAGAAGAACCGAAACCCCCAGTAAAAAAAGAAGCCAGTAAGATCGTCTTCATTATTTAATGCTGTATTAAATGTGGTATGTGACAAACATAAAATCTACACACACAGATATGCAATTGTTAAATTAATTGTTTACCAACTTTAACGCCATCAACACTGTTTTAATATTGAATTAATATTTATTGTAAATAAACTTTTTTGTTGCAAGGAGATATTATAATGCCGTTAAATAATATCGTTTGGCAACTTTTCGTCTAAGCGTTATTTTGTCTAAGACTTTTCGTCTTCAGGATACAAAGAAAATTGCGATTTCGTATTTTCATTTTATATTGTCGATTTCTACTTACCTTTGCATCGTTATTTTAACAAGGGCTTAGTCGAAACAACGTTAAAAGAAAGGAACTCGCCCTTTTGCGACTTTTCGTCTTAACAATATATTATGGTTATTTTGTGTCATCTTGGCGCAAGACTTTACGTCTTGGCGTTGTTGACTTTCTTTTCGCCCTGGTGCTAGCGCCAACAAAAAGAATCGACAACATTTAAACTTCATCATTTCCTAGTGTATTCTTAATAATTCAGCTTGGCACATGCCTTTAAACTCACGCTTATTGTGAAACCGAAAATAAAATATCACTGTAAAGAATCATACCATCAGAGACTTTTACTGACCCTTATATAAATCGCAGACCTAAGTTAAAATCAGCGAACGTCGTCAATAAAGAATATCTGATATAATAAGCGTCCCGGTCACAATTTACCATCGGCTCATAGCGAATAGAACAGTAAAATATACACTTTTCAAACAGAAAAACGTCCTATTATACTTTTCACAGATATAAAAATAACTATCTCTTGACAAAAGGAAAAGTGACAAAATCACAGAGACGAGACATTACACACAAAAAGAAACGCCAACTATTACTCTCTTGGAACGGTCAGTCGGCAAAATGGACCGACTAGGGTCTTTAACCTGGTTTGTGAAAATCGTTGTTTTTATTATTGCATTACTATCGAGTCAGCCTGTGTACAACTGATATATCCAGGTATGCATAGCTTTGCAAGATTGCTGGGCTTTAAATGGCTGTTGAAAACCTGTGAAACGCTTTTGGTTCTAAAGGTTATACACTTGTTAATGTCTTGTTTGCACATGTTCAAGAAATAATATTAAAATTCTCTATCTGTTGTGTTAGAAAAAGTAGGGTTTGAAATTTTAAATAACAGCAAAAGTAACTAGTCCCGCTTAAACAATTTTAAACAACATGTCTGTCTTTGCAGGCAGGCTTTTTGCGACCGTAAATTATTTTCTTTCCATTTATCTTCCAGGTAAAAAGAGCAAAGCCGAAAGTAAGAAAAAATCCGTGAAGAGCAAGCCTAAATCATTGGAAGAAAAGACCAAAAGCAAGGATAAATCTTTTAAAGTGACGCGTAAAGATAAAAGCAAAGATAAAAGCAAGGACAAGAGTAAGGATAAAATCAAGGACAAAAGCGAGGACAAAAGTGAGGAGGAGAGCAAGGATAAAATCAAGGAAAAAAGCGAGGACAAGAGTGAGGACAAGAGCAAGGATAAAAGCAAGGACAAGAGCAAGGATAAAAGCAAGGACAAGAGCAAGGATAAAAGCAAGGACAAGAGCAAGGATAAAAGCAAGGACAAAAGCGAGGACAAGAGTAAGGACAAAAGCAAGGATAAAAGCAAGGACAAAAGCAAGGACAAGAGCAAGGATAAAAGCAAGGACAAAAGCGAGGACAAGAGTAAGGACAAGAGCAAGGACAAAAGTAAGGACAAGAGCAAAGATAAAAGCAAGGACAAAAGCGATGACAAGAGTAGGGACAAGAGCAAGGATAAAAGCAAGGACACAAGCAAGGACAAGAGTAAGGACAAGAGCAAGGATAAAAGCAAGGACAAGAGTAAGGACAAGAGCAAGGATAAAAGCAAGGACAAAAGCAAGGACAAGAGTAGAGACAAGAGCAAGGATAAAAGCAAGGACAAGAGTAAAGACAAGAGCAAGGACAAAAGTAAGGATAAAGGAACCAGACCCACTGGTAAGTGCACGGAGATATGTGGAGCCAACGCCTTCTGCAACAGATTGGGTCGGTGCCAATGTAAGGCAGGCTTCATAGGAAATGGAATTGACTGTGTCGGTATGTATTCTCATTAGCATAATTAGGGGTTCTTGTAATGTTTGTCTTACCCTTTTTACAGATATTTTTCATAACTTGAATATAATGACATCAAGAACAAAACAGCTAGTTTAATACTTTACGTTGTGTATTATTTCGTTAATGAAAAACTAAGGATTATCCAAAAGTCCAGTCTGTTATTTGAATATTGTTATCCCGATCTGTGGTGCCAATTTGGGATTTTGTCTAAGATGGGGCGTGATTATTTGCAAATCTGCATACTACGTCATTATTATGTATAAAGGGAGTCACCATATGGCTACTGCTTTTCCAATCTGTATATTCGGTTTGGTTTCCATGCGGAATATATGAAGATTAATGCCCCCAAAAACACAAGACGGAAGAGGCGCGTATTTTGTACATTTGTACACATTTGATAGTAGGGAATGTTCCCCTTTGTAGCTTTTGTTTTCTGGATATGTTATGACGTGTATCCGTGTCCAAAGCAGACGTCGCCATTTGTACAATAAATGTCTCGCGGTGCGATGTATTGCAGAAAGTAATAAATAAGTTTTCTTAATGTTTTCTTAATAAATATCTCACTTATGACAAACAATCACTAATGCGCAAACAATAAAACTGTAAGTTGGAATTAGGACGGGACAAGCTCAATAGCAACATCAATTATAACAACACCTACAACAAGTATATCTTCAATCAATCAACAAAGTAACAAAGTTAGGATGTAAACGATATTTTCATCAATAAGATTTATAATTAAGTCAATGTTTAACATCATGTCCATTAGCTGCCTGCATGTGTACGGCCGCCGGAGATCCCCACTACACCCAGTTCGATGCCCGGGGGTGGAAGGATGTCATACACTTCCAGGGAGGCTGCACGTACCTTTTGTCTGAACTCAACTCTACCAAGAATCCCGAATGTAACTACAGGTACAACTGATTATTTCTCTCCCTGGCTGCGTTGATTAGTTGTTGATTAGGTTAATTTTCCCGTCAACAATCTGTTCAGTGGAAGGAAAAAAAACTCGCATAGTCCTTAAGTAATAGTTTTAACTTATATACAAACTTAGATGTATAAACTTTTAACCAGTGAATATAAATACATTTATATATGTAATTAATTTAGGTAATTATAATCGATTGTCGTGGATTCTGATCGTTTCCGATCGATTTCCTACTACGATCGATCACTGGTAACACACTAGTGTTGAGTAGTAATTGGGTCTATAAATCACAGAAACATCTATTATTGAGAGATGTATTTAACATATTGCCAAGACCTAGATTCTAATAAAGTTTAACTACAAAACCGCTTACTTCCAAATAATGACACAGCTATACACGTCTATATTGTAGAGTGGAGATGAAGAATGGGTTTAGAAACAAGGACTACAACGTAGCGTACGCAGAGTACCTCAAGGTTTATCTGGGCAGTGACGTCATTTACATGGGTCAAAATGGCGACATAAAGGTAACAGACCTACAAGGAGACTATAAGATTAGCTGTAATTTCATATGCTCATATATTACCGATGTTGTAATATGTTGCACGTTTTGCATTTTCGCATTGCCGTTGACGTCAACTGATAACGTTTTGCATCTTTATATTACCGCTGACGTCAGCTGTTTACCTTTTGCATATACTCATATGTCCGCTGAATTCAGCTGATAACGTTTCGCATCTTCATATTGCCTATGACGTCAGCTGATAATGTTTCGCATCTTTAAATTTGCCACTGACGTCAACTTTTAACGTTTTGCATCTTAAAACTGCCGCTGACGTCAGCTGATAACGTTTTGCATCTTCATATTGCCTATGATGACAGCTGATAACGTTTTGCATCTTTAAATTGCCACTGACGTCAACCATTAACGTTTTGCATCTTTACACTGCCGCTGACGTCAGCTGATAACGTTTCGCATCTTTAAATTGCCACTGACGTCTACTATTAACGTTTTGCATCTTTACACTGCCGCTGACGTCAGCTGATAGCGTTTTGCATCTTCATTATTGCCGCTGACGCCAGCTGTTAACGTATTGTATTTTAACATATATAACACTATAGGTTATTACTTCTATAAAAAGCAACTGCCACGTTCAATAACACGACGGCCTGCTTTAAAACAGTACCAACATCTACATCACTTAGGGCCAATACGACTGCCCTCGGACAAATAATAGGACCACTATCAAATCACTTATTTATTAACACATAATATAATTGATATAGGCCAACTATAGAATACCACCTTTAATGCTTATATACAACAATCAGGACAATTTTCTCCGTATACATGTAAATAAATTTGAATACATGTGTCATCATAGATACAATTAACATAGTTTACGTTTTAATTTAAGCCGGTGCCATCATTAAATTAATAAATACGTTTTGTTAGCTCAGTTCAATGCATAAAGATATTCATTTTGATCCTTGAATATTTCTGAAATTGCATTAATATATTTAGTTATTTTATATAAGATCAAATGTTTTGATCCGTAATGTATTATGTCCACATTTATTGGCGCCGCACTGAAGGACAGTGGCTCTTATGGAATGCATTTTTAAGAGGACAATAGCGTTGCAGTTAATAACACGATGTCGCAGTTGTTCTGCGAGACCCTTTTTAGAGAAAAGAACCAGGTGTTCTGTTGTTGTTTTAACAGAGTAGCTTGCAACAAAAAAGTGCAGCTTGGAATTAAAATAAAGTAGCAGGCATTATTAGGAGTTCGCAGCCGTTTGGTGGGGTCTTGTTTAACATAAGAACCGAGAATACAAATGTTAGCAATGGATCGTGTGAATACAGATGTAGCAGAGTACAATAAAAACATAGTAGCAAATACTTCACTTCCCACCAGAGTTATGGTTCTTTAATGCCAAATGTTTTTGTAGTTAATCGACAGTGTACGAGAGTGTTTAGGTTCCGGGATAGTCATCTTCTTGTTTTAAGTGTATGCTCTCTACTGCGCCTTGAATGCCTCACATCCTAGTTCTTGTCTTGCTGTAGATAAACGGCCTTCGCACCAACTGTCCTTACACTAGTTCCGACAACAACTACAAGCTCCAATTCTCGGAGAGATATTTTGTAGTCATCACCGCTTGCAAGACGGTGATAGGGTTCGATGGTAACCATCGGGTATTTGTGCGGGCCAACAAAGAACACGGCTCTCAACTCCGGGGAATGTGCGGCAACTGTGAGTAAAAGCCAGTTTATTAGAATGTTAATGAAGGCCGGGCGGAGAGACTCGCCGGCTTATAACTCCTCAGAAGCTTACTGTGCGGGTTCGAGCACCTGTCGAAGCCAAACACTTTATGCATGTTTAAGGAAGTTTTTTTCTGTTCAGTTTACCTGCGGTGCGCTGGTGTTTCTACACTTACATTCGTCAAGGGTTTCTCTCCTCCATGAAAAATATCCTTGTCACAGGTTTCAGAAGAAAACGGCACGCAGTTGTTGTCAAAGCCGGGTCGCCAGATGTATTCACATTGGAAATGTGCAAAAAATATTTACAAGCATACTGACCAATTTATTACATTTTTAAACTTTTTATTTAAAATATTACAGACGAGCTTTACTTTTATTTGTATTCATATCGTATAAAATACGCACTTTAAGTTGTAAACTTTAGGAAAATCACGATTTTACCTGTAAACGCTCATTGTGTTGCGATTGGCTTCTCTTAAATCTGCCGCGACGCCTTCTACGATTACATCAAATCAATAATGCTGTTTATTTATTATATAAGAGATATTTTACAATTGAAAACATACAGACAATTTAATAATAACACTATGGTGAACCCCTAACATTGAACAAAATGACCAACTATTCTTAAGTAAGAATTGCTCAAGTCATGAATTTCTTCATTATGTATTTAGATACATGACTATATTTTTGCATGGTGCATTAACTTTGCTTCTTTGGAGATTAAAATCACATTAAAAGTGCATAAATAAACTTATTTTTTGCTGGTATGAAAATTGTGGCTTACGTCTAAGTCATTACTTAGACTTCAGAATGGTTGGTGAATACGGACCGAGGCCATGTTATTTAATTCCTCCGCATCTCCGCTGCCAACAAACTGACCCGTCACATGATGAGTCTAACAATAATATGACTTTGTTGTTGCTATTGTATTAACATACTTCATTTGCGATGGACAATACATCAATATACCAACGGTTCAACACATACACAATAACAATTAATTTACAGGTATGTGACCTTTGATGGCACGCAGCTGTAGAAATTAACCTTTGCCCGAGTTAGGAAATTGTATAATTATAAAAGGTGACTTCAACTCGACATTGTTTTATTTCTGTAACAGATGTTAGCAATATCAAATATTCTGCTGTGTGTTTAAATCGGCCGCTGTAACCAGGCGTATCTGGATTAGATTCAGAGATTTCTCCAGTGAATAGAACAGTCATATGACCTGCCCATGGACATTGTAACAAATCTAACCTGTATTTGATGAAGACAATCTGTCGAATACTGCCTTTAAATGGGGCGTTATTTAAATAACATGTGCTACCGCCTTTGCGAATAATTACATTTGCTATATACATGTAGTTTCTGTGGAAATGTGTTTAAAACAATTGAGATTGCTTGAGATGGTTGAACATACAACGTATGTTGCTGAAAGACACGTGAAAGAAAACGTGCTTCCACATTTGAATGAAAATAAATAAAATAAAATTAAGAATATTAAAAAAATACCCACCCATATGGAAGAGACCTTATACATATATTTCATTTCGAAAAAAAAACACAACAACACAAAATTCGTCAGTCGATTTTGTACCAACTGTGTTATTTTATACCTCGACTAACAGACATTTTATTTCAGTTAAGTATCGTGTGTCTTTTGTTACATAATTATATAACATTATTAGCAAATATGAATGACTCCTATGAGCATTGCAAGTCACGGACTGGCTGCACAGTATTCTCCATATCTTACAATGGCGCCCAAAGTAAATGACCCCAATCGGAACACCTCGGATAATTCACGAATTATCTCTCGGATGTATGTTGATAGCAGCTCGTGTGACAGCTCACTACAGTGCCTGTAAAACTTCAATTTGTGACGGCTTCAAATTTAATTCATCCAATTTTTATTTACCCAGCGCAACAGACACGCAGCTGTCGAACGATGGCATTGTTTATGTTTTGTGCGAACTACATTTTAGGCATATACTTCATTTGACTTCCGGCGAACAAAATGATCGTGATTTCAGTTAGTATCATTGCACCAGATACATCCGAGGGATGAGTGTCCCAAGGACGGAATTACCGGAGGAGTTCCGATTGTAAATGACCCGCGGTCGTCACGGTACAAGTGTTTGTGAAGTGCTTGTGAGTTACCTGTAGAGCAGAGATAATGGTTCGGAAAATTCGAGGACGAATTTCTAGATAGCCGGGGTGTTTGTAGCTGGGTGATAGGGAGATAATGTGTAAGTTGTCCAGTTGGTTCAATCGGTAGAGCATTCGCGAAGAGTCCCGGGTTCGAGTCCCGGACTGGCTGCACATTTATCTCCATATGTTACTTATTACCATCCCTTTGTCACTTATAGGTAACAACGTAGCCTCTGATGACTGCGTGACGCCTGCAGGAACATCAATCTCTTCGGGCAAGTCCGGCTGTCCTTCGGCAGAGTTCGGAAACAGTTGGGTCGTCCCGAACCCAGATGAGGACAGCGAAGTGTGAGCGCAATTTTGTCTGGCAGTGATAAGATAATGCTTGTTAACATTCATATGTACTAATTGGAAGTAATATCAGTTATTTATGTCCAGATACATCATGCTTTTCTCATTTTTATACTTTATGTGCCCATTTACATTGTAACGTTTTAAACATTTTACACTCATTCTAATCATATTTCACAGGGTTTTTTTACTCCTCTTACTGCTTAGCCTCTCACCGCGTGGGTTCAAGTCCCGTTCGGGGCGAAGGACTTAATGTAGGAAGGTCTTCCAGCTGACTTGCGGTGCGCCGGTGGTTCTACCCAGATATTTGTCTGGGGTCTTCCTCCGCCAAAACACCTGGACGTCGCTATATAATTGGTCGCTGCGATGCATCTCAAAAACAAAAATGAAACAATATTTCACAGGAACACCTTTTCAATAAAAAGTCAGGATATTTCTACAAAAACTCTCGTAGCTCTAAATCGAACCAAAGAGCACATGACACATGTGCCAAACACTCTTCCTCTATAATACACATCCGCATCAAGATTCCTGTGGTTCGTTTCCTGGCTGCGGCGGTCAATGTTTTAAAGTTAACTGTTTGGAAAATGTCGTGATTTTCCAATGGGATCCTTCTAAGGATGTGTTGTATTGTTTGTTAATCTAACAGCTGCATGCAGACCGAGGAGGAGCCATTAGAATGCAGCAAGGAGACGATGGATGAGGCCAAAGGACTCAAACTGTGTGGCCATTTGGATTTTACGCAAAAGAGCAGCATATTCCTCCAGTTCTTCAACACTGAGAATGAACTAACAACCGCCGTATGTTTACATTTAAGCTCATTGCAAAATCGACAAAATATATGTTGAGGTTGTGAGAAATAAATACAACCCGTTTCATTTTAAACATTTTTCCATTCTGTCTGGGGTTGTTTATTTTTTTGTCATTTTGACATGTGTATAACTTTCAAGGTATCAAAAACTACTTTCAATATTTTCAAATATTTGTTTAGATTCTACAGCATAATTACCTGCCATGTGCACAGCCGTTAAACAGACAAAAATGTATAACAGTAGGGGCGTGATCTTTTGTCGTTTTTCTTTGGTTTAAGCATGTATAGTTTGATGCATATATTGATACTGCTGAAGAAATATATTACCGCAATTTCTCAGATAGAAGAAAAGACCAAAATGAAGCTTGATGACTGCCTGTATGATGTATGTCGTGACTTGGAGACAGGCGGAGATGGGGAGGAAAAGGCGTGTGAGGCCATCTCGGCATATGTAGACGATATAGAGGAGGAACTCGTGCTGCAGATGCCTACCTGGCGATCAGAGGGATTCTGCGGTAAGCGGGAATTATTTCGTGAGCGGGAGATTCTGTGGTAACGATTTATGTTAATCGGGAGATTTTGCGGTTAGCAGGGCATTTTCTTGTAAACGGGACAATATGTGGCAAGTTAGATATTCTGTTGAATGCAAAGCATTTTGGGCTAAGCGGGAAAGTTGCAGTAAGCGGAATATTATGTTTAAAACTTTATATTTGTGTAGAAAGCTTGAAATTATGAAACCATTGGGAGATTACAAATGTATATTGTGGGCTCATCGTGTGGTTTCGAGATTTTGCTGAACGTGGATGAAAAGTGTCATAGACATTTGAAAGTTTAGACAATAAAATAACTGAATTGGTTCGCTATTATGTTACATGGCAACACATAAATTAACAAGTGGTATAAGGATAATTACGGTTATAGAAAATATGTTACGGGTCCACAACAGGTCAAATGACAAAAACATAATGAATATTTAATATGCATCTTGATTACGTGTATACAAAAAAGTTAAAGAACCATACCGCGATTTATTTTTGTTTTCGTTAAAAATACAGAGCAAGCGAAGCACTTCTTCCCAGTGTTCCTAGCAATTCGACGCATGGCCAGTAGAATAATACTAAAACAATGTTAACGAATGTGACAACATTTTTTGAGCGAAATTAAGGTGCGTTATATTTTTATTCCAAATTTCACCAGCAGTACTGACGTATTCGTATTACAGCTCCAAAATGCAAGAAGAACCAGCAGTTCACCCAGAATTTGGGTTGTGAAGCGACATGCCTTGGGGACGAGGATTTGTACTGCGCTATGCAGACCACATCGGGTTGCGGGTGCATGCAAGGATTCTTACGATCAGGAAACCAGTGCGTGCCGCCAGAAGAGTGCGGCTGCTACCACGACCTGGACAAGAAATACTACAGGGTAGGCTGTTAAAATATCAACAGATTGTTCGTACGGGTGGCAGGCATATCAAAATAAATTGTCTGCGACGGTGAAAGAAGAATCGTGCCCGACAGATGGAAAATCATATACCGTAATCATTGAAGTATAGACATCCTTACGGGTTAGCATGTAAAAGGGTAATGTAATGTTATGTAATTGATAGAAGACCACTTCCCTTTTTCCATGCCGCTATCTTAATAGCTAAATATACAAATATACTTTTCTGTCATTTTCATGTTTATACTGTAATGACTGTTTAAGCAAACCAGTGCAACGGATATACCCTTACCATGGTCATCAGCACCCCCAAGATTTATCATTGTCATTTTTACTGCGTTCTTCTTACTAAAATCATACAAAACCCTTGACCGTATCCAGGTCAGCCACAACCCTTCAATATTATAAATCATATATCAGTCATTTCAAATTAATAGTTTTATTCACCATAAAGTGTGTCAAATCGTTAAACGTCGCTATGGCCATAACCATCATGCAAGATTAGAAATAGAATTTCTACTATCTTTATTTTCGTGACTTTATTTAACGAAAAAATGCAAAAATCATAATTATAACCATAGCAACTGCCCTCGTGCAATATTAGAAATATACAATTCTACCTTTTTTTCTTTCTATTTCAATTTATGATTTTAATTAAACTAAAATACTGTAAAGTGTGGTGCACACATAGATATGTTTGAGCGTTTATACATTTTAGCTAGGGGAGAGAACCGTCACCAATGATTGCTCGAGAGTGTATGAATGTCAGCAGGAAGGCAAGAAGAGTGTGATGAAAGTGGTAGAAGACAACCGACCACCATGTCTAAAGGGGAAAGCCACGTGCCAACCAGATGGCGAAGGAATATTTACGTGTCAATGTAACAAGGGCTTGGTCGGTGATGGTATCAAGAAGTGTGTTGGTAAGAATTAGCAGTACATGTATATCAATCGGAACACCTCACGAATTCATCTTTCGGATTTATGTAGGTAGTCGGATCACCTGGGCCATTTCCCTAAATGGGACTACTTTTGAGACAGACGTCAAAACAAAGATGGCAGCTCGGGTGACAGCTCACTACAATACGATGTCTGTAAAACTTCAATTTGTGGGTTTTTTAAATTTAAATCATCCAATTTTAATTTACCCAGCGCAGCAGACACGCAGCTGTCAAAGGATGACATTGTCTATGTTTGGTGCGAACTACATTTTAGGAATATTCTTATTTCGACTTCCGGCGAACAAAACGATCGTGATTTCAGTAAGTATCATTGCACTAGATACATCCGATTGATGATTTTCCCGAGGACGGAATTACCCGAGGAGTTCCGATTGCATGTATTTAGCAACATATATAATTGCAGTCGTCATTTGTACCGTTTCGTTAAAATTACGCGGCGAACAAAAAGCTAAAGTGTACCTGCCATAATGTCTGGTGTTCAGTAAAAATAGTTCTTTAGTCTTCAGTGAGAAGTGAGTGATGAATTACTATAACATTGCCCAGGTAGAAGGGGAGACAGGTAGTACTACAATAGACAAGTTAAGAAAATTTGATAAATATTAAACGAAGTATCCTTGTAAAATATATGTTGATTATAGTTCTTGTGCGGGTAACTTTTGCCTTTGGCAATGGCAAAGCAAATTTAAATATCAAAAACTGCTTTATTTAAATTTAGATTTTATGTACAAATAGCATATTGTTTACAAGACATTATTTTGTTTTCTCTGTATCGACACATTGTATCTCTAATAAAAATAATAGTGTTTTCCTTTTCATTGTACTTTCTTGACAGCTGTCTAAAATGTATAGAGATTGTTCCAGGCTATTAAAATTGAAGCGGTTTTTACAGTGATAATGCACCTTTAAAGACAAACGCAGCGCGAACGTCATTTATTAATTGTTAAGTGTAGGATCTGTATAATTTTCTGAGTGTGCCACTTCATAGAGACAAACAGAGCAAAATAGATGAATGAAATTATGGAAAAAGTTAAATAACAAAAACACACCAACAATAAACAAATGTCAAATGCGAAACTAGAACTCGCCTCGCCATGTTTCAAGTTGATTCGAACTCTACTCCCCAAGTTTCAAGTTGAATTGAACTCGCCTCGCCAGATTTCAAGTTGATTCGAACTCGCCTCGCCATGTTTCAAATTGATTCGAACTCGCTTCGCCAGGTTACAAGCTGATTCGAACTCGCCTTGCAAGGTTACAAGTTGATTCGAACTCGCCTTGCAAGGTTACAAGTTGATTCGAACTCGCCTCGCAAGGTTACAAGTTGATTCGAACTCGCCTTGCAAGGTTACAAGTTGATTCGAACTCGCCTCGCAAGGTTACAAGCTGATTCGAACTCGCCTTGCAAGGTCACAAGTTGATTCGAACTCGCCTCGCAAGGTTACAAGCTGATTCGAACTCGCCTCGCAAGGTTACAAGCTGATTCGAACTCGCCTCGCAAGGTTACAAGTCAGAGAGTTAACCTCTCGACCACTGTGACTAACATAAACTTCAGTCTGGCAAATAAGTGTAATCATTGCACCAATATGATTTTGGACACATCTGCATCACATTACAAAATGGCCGCACCCTATGAGTCTCAGATGTCAAGGTTACACTATGCAGTTGCACTCGAACAAATATACTATTCCTCTTATATCGTACACAACATGCATCAAGAAATCTCTGGTTAAAATCACATGACTATCTATCTCATCATAAAATTACACACAAAAACGTGCTGGTTTTATATACACTTAATACCTATAATTTCCAGCTGGCTGTGGACCGAACAATGACAAGTGTCACAGCAATGCAACTTGCGTGAAGGCCAGAAAAAAACAACCCGAGATGTGCAGATGTAACACAGGCCTGGAGGGAGATGGTGTCACTTCGTGCGCACGTACGTAGTTATTGATTTCACCAGTCCCTGTGGATGTATGTAGTGACAGATTATGCATCGATTGGAACGTATTTTGTGTTATTTAATTTGTCGTTAACACATGTGAACGTACTTAGCTATAAAAGACGTCAGCGATTCTGAACGAATGTAGACCTTACTGCAAGACAAAACGATTTATTCTCAGTTTAATAATAAATTCCATGCTCTTTTTCAGTGGTCTATATCAAAGAAAACTTACGTTCACATTCCTCCTAGGGACCAATCAGTTAATAAATGGGTTAACTTTTAGCTGACATCGGATATATGTATGATTTTACTGCACATAATGATTTCCAGCTGAAAAGGTTTTTGTTCGTATACGTTCAGATTCGTAAAAATTAATTTAACCACTGTATGTTCATTGTTCCAGCGATATGCACGTGTCTTCAGTCCGGTGACCCACACACGACCATGTACGACGGCCAAAAGATTAACTTTCAGGGTCCGTGCACATATCTGCTGTCCGAGGTTGTAGTGGACGCCACGTGCCAGATCCGTGTGGAAGCCAAGCACCAAGCCGATACACGCCGCAAGGTGTCAAGGACGTCTGCAATCTACGTTACTGTGGGCGGAGATAGAATCAAAATCAGCCAGAAACGGGTTGCTCTAGTAAGTCAAAGACTGAGGGATTTGGGGATGACCAGAAACGGGATGTCGTGATAAGTCAGACATCTGAAAATAGTGCAATGACTAACACGGGCTATCTGACTAATTGGACATTCAAGAATTTATCTGGATAAGCAGAAATGGTTTTCTGACATGGAACGGACTGTGCATTAATTGATTTTGGGATGACATTTTACACAAATGTATGACTAAGTCAGGCATACAGAGATTTATGAATAGACAGAAATACAAATGTATGCCTGAGTCAGGCATACAGGGATTTATGGATAGACAGAAATACAAATGTATGCCTAAGTCCGGCATTCAAGGATTTATTGATACACATAAATACAAATGTATGCCTGAGTCAGGCAAACAGGGATTTATGGATAGACAGAAATACAAAGTATGACTAAGCCAGGCATACAGAGATTTATGGATAGACAGAAATACAAATGTATGACTAAGTCAGACATACAGAGATCTATGGATAGACAGAAATACAAATGTATGACTAAGTCAGGCATTCAAGGATTTATAGATAGACAGAAATACAAATGTATGACTAAGTCAGACATACAGGGATCTATGAATAGACAGAAATACAAATGTATGACTAAGTCAGGCATTCAAGGATTTATAGATAGACAGAAATACAAATGTATGACTAAGTCAGGCATTCAAGAATTTATAGATAGACAGAAATACAAATGTATGACTAAGTCAGACATACAGAGATGTATGGATAGACAGAAATACGAATGTATGACTAAGTCAGGCATACAGAGATTTATGGATAGACAGAAATACAAATGTATGACTGAGTCAGACATACAGAGATTTATGGATAGACAGAAATACAAATGTATGACTAAGTCAGGCATTCAAGGATTTATAGATAGACAGAAATACAAATGTATGACTAAGTCAGGCATTCAAGGATTTATAGATAGACAGAAATACAAATGTATGACTAAGTCAGACATACAGAGATTTATGGATAGACAGAAATACTAATGTATGACTAAGTCAGGCATTCAAGGATTTATTGATAGACAGAAATACAAATGTATGACTAAGTCAGGCATAAAGGGATTTATGGATAGACAGAAATGCAAATATTTGACTAAGTCAGGCATTCAAGGATTTATTGATAGACAGAAATACAAATGTATGACTAAGTCAGGCATACACGGATTTTTGGATGGACAGAAATACAAATGCATGGCTAAGCCAGGCATACAAAGATTTATGGATGGACAGAAATACAAATGTATGACTAAGTCAGGCATACGGGGATTTATGGATAGACAGAAATACAAATGCATGACTAAGTCAGGCATACAGAGATTTATGGATAGACAGAAAAACAAATTATGACTAAATAAGGCATACAGAGATTTTTGGATAGACAGAAAAACAAATGTATGACTAAATCAGGCATACAGGGATTATAGATAGACAGAAATACAAATATATGACTAAGTCAGGTATACAGGGATTTATGGATAGACAGAAATACAAATGTATGGCTAAGTCAGGCATACAGAGATTTAAGGATAGACAGAAATACAAATGCATGACTAAGTCAGGCATACAGGGATTTATGGATGGACAGAAATACAAATGCATGACTAAGTCAGGCATACAGGGATTTATGGATAGACAGAAATACAAATGCATGACTAAATCAGGCATACAGGGATTTATGGATGGACAGAAATACAAATGTATGACTAAGTCAGGTATACAGAGATTTATGGATAGACAGAAATACAAATGTATGACTAAGTCAGGTATACAGGGATTTATGGATAAAAAGAAATACAAATGTATGGCTAAGTCAGGCATACAGGGATTTATGGATGGACAGAAATACAAATGTAATGCTAAGTCAGGCATACAGAGATTTATGGATAGACAGAAATACAAATGTATGACTAAGTCAGGCATACAGGGATTTATGGATGGACAGAAATACAAATGTATGGCTAGGTCAGGCATACAGGGATTTATGGATGGACAGAAATACAAATGTATGACTAAGTCAGGCATACAGAGATTTATGGATAGACAGAAATACAAATGTATGACTAAGTCAGGCATACAGAGATTTATGGATAGACAGAAATACAAATGTATGACTAAGTCAGGCATACATAGATTTATGGATAATTAGAAATACAAATGTATGACTACGTCAGGTATACAAGAACATGCTGGTGGCCATAAGCATAAATGTATTTTTACGTTGGTCATTTGGGAATAGCCGGATAACTAAAAACGGGTTGTCCTAGTTAATCAGTCATATTAACATTAACATCTTGATTATACTAGTGAGTGAGGAATTGGGTAGATTTGGGGTCAGAGAGAAACAGATTGTCCCAGTACAAAGATAATTTCCGAAACTTGGAAATCGTCAGAAAATGGCTGTTCTAGCCAGTCGAGCATATGGCCACAAATGGGCTGTCCTAAACAGTGGACCATTTCGAAATTTGGGGATAGTCAGAAATGGTCTGTCCTAGAAAGTCGATTAATTCGAATTTTGGGGATAGCCAGAAAACAGTCTGTTGTAGAAAGTCAAACAGTTCGAATTTTTGAGATAGCAAATCGGGCTGTTCTATAAAGTCGGAAGGTTTTTGTACATTTGGGGATGGTAAAAATACGTTTAAAATAATGTCGAAACTTTTGACATTTATATTTATTTGAGGACATATTAAACCGAGTTGTCGAAGCGCCTGTGGTTCTACCTGGTCTTTTGTCATGAGTCTTCCTTCACCAAATAGATGGACGTCGCTATAATGATTATAATTGGTCGCTGCGATGTATTTCAAAACACAAAAATCAAAACACATGACATGCAAACAGAAAACTCGTAGATCAAAAACAGTGTATGTTCAATATTTTCTTTTGATGACAAGTCGACGTAGGAACATCAAAACGTGATTGTAATGGACCCTTATTGCCTATCAATGTCCTTAAGATTAGCGTCCTTTCAATAAACTCGCCATTCCCTCTTTCGGTAAGTTAAGGGACTTTACTCTATCTATTAAAAATACATGCTTACCTCCCTTGTGTGTAAGTATTTGGTATATAGTTACTGCTTAAAACTCAAGATTTTTCCACTTTTTAAACTTTTGAAGAACACTTAAGACTGAAGCATCCGCACAAAACGAAATCGTATTGATCGAGATAAGAATTTATTAGAAAAGTTGCGCGATTTCATTTAAAAATAAGCAAATTAAAAATAAAATGTATTTTATTTCAACATATTACCTCTGTTCTAGAGAATTTGTGCCAAATTGATACAGATGCGTATACTTTCGTTTAAATGTGGAATCCGACAGTTTGCCTATATTTAATATACGAAACAATATCTGACCGCTGTTTGGGGTATATGTGCATAATTTCTGTTGAAAAAAATCATACTTTAGTCTATGTTTTCACGATTTTAGCAGAATCTCAATTAAAGAAAGTAAAACTCGTTAATTAACACTTAACATGTTCATTCTTGTCAAATCTAAAAATAAGAGCGATTGGGATGTTGGGATTGTTAGACAATATAATTCGTGAAACATATCGTTTAAAATTCTAAATACCCTCAACTGGGATTTCAGCTAAAAGTAAATATCGACGTCACAGCTAATTACCCGGATGATCATGTAACGCATTCTGAGTTTAAAAATAGCTACCTTTGGAGGGATGGGATGGGATGGGATTAGCCGGTATTTTTGCCGATACTTTGCAGCGACAAAACTATCATTATAGCACAGGGGCACTTATGAGGTGCCCAAGAACTAAACCCGGCCGGTCCATTATACTGCCACCGACGAGTCAGCCGTAATGCTGTCCCCTTAGCCCCGAGCGTAAGGAGGTAAGCCACTACTACCAACTTAAAAGTCCTTGGTTTGACCCGGCCGGAGTTTGAACCCGCGACCTCCCGCGCTGGGTGCTATGCTTTACTTTTAACATGGATGTATGACATCAATAAACAGCATTTCTTGGGATCTTTTCAGGTAACAATAATTTTTTTGGTTTCACGAGAGAAAACAACCACAGATGGATCTAAACTGTCTGATAAAACCTTTAAAAACTCCGAATATTTTCTTACAGAGAAACGGTGCCAGGTTATACGGAGACGTGGATTGGTCCGAGGGCCTCCCGTATCAGATCTATGATGACGGAGTTTACACGGTCGTGGAGAATAAATGCGGCATGTCCGCCGGCTTTGACGGAGGAACCAAGATGTATGTTCGTATCCCAGCAAGATATGGACTAGCTGCAAATGGTTCGTTTCTCTACGCTTCTAAAAATGTTTAAGTTTCTTAAGAAAGTTTTTCTTCCGCGCTGAAAAAAAATGTAAAAGCTTTGTTCATATAGTGGGCTGATGGAATACAGTTAGAATTTGACAAGAATTCAAAAATTGTGACAAATTGTAGATAAATTAACATCCATAAGGATTATTGTTTAAAGTGTTTCATTAAAATGTATGGGTTATCAAGTTCCAATGGGATTGACTAATGTCGCCAGTGAAGAACCAAAAATAGACAGTAAACGAGCTCATCTACATGTATCAGCTCTTTAAAGGTGGTATCCGACAGTTTTTACCAAACAGATTTCATTAAACATCTATATTAACTTTCGTTTCCTGAACAGATCATACAAATGCTGTTTATTGATGTCCTACACCTGTTTGAAAATTGTACCATAACGCCACAATCGTCATTACAAACATGTATTTCCTATCTGAGCCACTCCGCACAGTTAGCTATTTTTAAAGTAAAAAAAACCACATGACCATTTATTTTTTAATTTATCCACGACATCCGCTGTGACGTCAATGTCTGTTTTAGCAGAAATTACACTCGTTCTTATTTATTGATTAAAAAAGAATGAGCATTTTAAGTGTTGATTTACGAGTTTTACTGCCCTAAAATTGAGATGCTGTTGTAAACCGCCAAAGCTAAGACTACAGTGTGATGTTTTTTTACAACAATTATGCACAAATACATCAGAGGTCAGATATTATTACATACGAGATAAAGGCAAACTGTCGAATACAACCTTTACTAGAATATTATAATACCACAGCTGACAGTCGAACCCGCAACGTATACTGCTAAATATCTAGGCTCAAACTGGCAAAGTATACCAAACATCAAATCTCTTTCAGTGTCGGACAAGAAGAATTTAAAAGTTTCTCTACATAGCCTTATAGGGCAAGTGAGCAAATTAGACAGCAAATTTATCTCTATATTAATATGGTATTTTTTAAATTTCTCTTAGGTCGCATTAAAACGTGGATACACGTTGCTTAAATATACTAAGCTTTTAAAGTAAAACTTGTCTTTTAACTGCTAAGGTCGAAGTAAGTGCCCCTTACCGTGTATATGTATATAGTATTTACTGTGATAAAGCACGCCGCCCCCCCCCCCCCCGACAACCTCCCCCACCAAAAATTTCTTGATCCGCCCCCGCTATTGATAGATCAACGACTTCGGAACCATACAAGGGGTTCTGAGTTCAAATAATACAAAACAATGACTTTTGTGGGTTTTTTTTCCTTTTATAACAGTTATGTCCTATACTAGCACATTATCAGTTCCTAAATTTACAAGCACATTTTTCTAGTATTTAACTGAAACAACGGAGTATTTAAACCCGCTACGGAGCAGGTAGACATTGTTTCTGTTATGGCTTTTAAATACGCTGCCGTTCATACTATAGTATGCAACTTTATTTCTACATATGTAACCTCTACAGAGGTAACATCTTAGAAAACCTATTAAATGGTGCCGGGTTTTGTGTCGGGTTTTGCTTTTTATTTTATTTTAAACCATTCTATGGTCTCAGGAATATAAGTTAGGTTAATACATACTTTTTCTCGAGATGTATACGGACAACTTTCAAATAAAAACCATAACTTTTCAAATGTCTTTGTTACTTGCTCCCATATTGTTTTAATCTCATTACCACTTCCACTTTTTGCGTCGCCTATGATGCTTTCGCATCAACGACTTTTCTTGTCTAAGCAGAAGAATAGACGCGTCTTAGATGTCATGGTTCCTTCGCAGCAACTCGGCCTTTTCCGCACGTGCTCTATTTAAGAAAGTGACAAATCCGGGTTCCTCTGATTTATCTTTGATATACAATTGTGAAAAACATACCGGAAGTAACACCGGCATGTGTAATTACGCGCAAAGCACTGTGCGCTGTTGCTTGGTGAACTTAAAGTCGATTAAGATTAATATTAAGCGCAAGTCTTAAATGTAGCATATTAACATAAGTACAGTATCAATAAACAAAAAAAAACAGACAGTGTATAACCTACTTTGGCAAACAATAACATTTTGTACTCAGAGATAGTTGAAAGGTGGAAGGACTGATTACTAAATTACTGTGAAATTACTGTGAATGCTACGCTTCTTTGTGTAAACATAATTAAAACGTTGGTTATTTAATCGTGTAATATGATTGTCAATGTATAATCTGTGTTGTAGGCATATGCGGTAACTGCGACGGACATAAGAACGATTTTGTTACGTCACAAGGCGAGAATGTGTCACGTGACCCCAATAGGGATTCCGCAATCGGCAGGAGCTGGCTAGTAGCGTCTGAGGCCATGTATAATGACGAAAAGTAATACTTATAATAACCTCTCTACTTTCTTGTTGTTTATGCACCGCATTGGTTACACTTTTTTCTTATTACATTGCATATAAATCACAGTATAACACTAATAAACATATTCAAATTACTAGCGCATACAGACAGTTACATTTTTACACGAGTAACACACATGACTTGACCACAGTTCTGCATAGGTACATGACACAAAGAACAATAAGATCTGCAATGCATATGTATTTTAGCTTTCAAGCCATTTAAAGCGTATTTTTATGACTATCGTTTATACATGACCTATATTAGCGCATGCGTAGTTACATTTTTATTTGCCAGCTTATTCTTTTTGATTCAAACAACTATGCTTGTTAAAGTGGACGATAAAATTTGCTTCGTAATACTAATTAACAAACTTAATTTAAATATATCATTCAGCTGTGACGTGACTGGAGACAATCCGTTCACGTGCGATGATGACGTGAAAACGAGTGCCGCCGCCCGGTGTAGCGTCATCACCAACGTCACCGGAAGTCCATTCTCTGAATGTCTCGGAATGCACGGTGCGGACGCCAAGAACTTGTTTGAGGTATTTTCTGTATTAACAAATTTACGATAACAATAATTCAGATACACGATGTCAGCCTATTTCATTAACAAATTTAACGTAAATCGAGACAGCTTGCATGTATGCACATGGTGTATCTACATTAGGCATCAAACATAAAACTAGAGAGCTTGATTTTTATTGTACTGTGTTCATCGGCTGGTGTCAAAATTTATTTGCCAAACAATAAATGACCAGGCTCGGCAATTGTAAAACATGATAAGCCATATCCCACTTATACTAACGATGATGATATGTACTTTTTATGCAGTGCAGTGTCATGAAGAGTCTCTGATTTATGACTCACTGGTTTCTCACCGCGTGGGGTTCGAGTACGAAGACTGTGACGAGGTCTTCTAGTGACATACTATTTGCTAATGGATCATCCTACGCCAGAGATATCTGGTTTGGTTGTTGGGTTTATCGTCACACTTTCAGTATTTCCGCTACTTGTAGACGGTACCCACTTAAAATAGATATAGTGCTGCCTTCACTGTGTATATCTTGCCGTAAACACCTAGCATGATGCCACACCCGATCACATTATCCTGACACCGGGCCAACAAGCCGTGGAATTCAAGGTGGTATCTGAAGTTTGTCTTCATCATATGCACGTAAACCTGGACATGTATTGAGGCATAATTTCTGCAAAAGGTCAAACAAAGTCTAACTAAAGACGATTTAAGCCCCCCATACACACACAATATAATTGTCAATAATGTTGACCCAATAATATTGAAGGTTAATTGTTTTGCCACAAACTGTAGAAAAAATATTGATCAACATTTAGTTCATTTGTACTTCCGACGCCAAAGGTACAGCTTGGATACTGTTGTTTTATTGTCAATACGTCAATAAATATTTGAGATCTCAAAATTTCATCAATACATTGACAGGGCCTTCAAAATCACCCATTAACGACCAATTTCATTGACAATCTCCATGATTGACAATGTTATTGTCAATTATATTGTGTGTATATGGGGGGCTTTAGAACATTATCTGAATTGTAAGATAGTAGAAATCATGGAATAAATCACTGTACATGCACATTCTTTCTAAAACTATAAATAAGCATGATTTCGATTTCTGCTAAAAATGGAGATCAACGTCAGAGCGGATTACCCTAATGTTTATAAGAAGTTACGGGTCACGTGGTTTTCTTGGTTTAAATATAGCTAACTGTGCAGCGTGTCTTAGATAGGAAATACCTTCTCACATATGAGTAGGACATCAATAATCAGCAAGTAGCGAGATCTTTTCAGGCAAAAATTTACTTTGTTCTTTGACAGAGAAAAAATCTGGTCCAAACTGTCGGACCTCATCTTTAATAAACGAAAAAGTGCTCTGGTGATGTTTTTGGTGGTGGTCGACAGTTTGCCTATATCAAATATATGTCACATTATCTGACTCATGCTTAGGATACTGGTGTATACTGTGTGCTTAATTAATGCAGAAACTCAAACTTTAGTCTAAGCAAAGGCAATTCTTTTAACAATACCTCCATTGAAAAACATTACAATCAGTTAAAAACTCTTTAAATGTTCATTCATTCCAAATCGATTTTAACGACTTTGATATGTCGCGGTTCAGATCGAACCCGGAAACAACTATACTGATAGCACTGCGATGTCGGTCTTTCGTAATCATGACAAAACAAATTAACAAGAAATTGTTTTTCTTCTGCTGACAGAACTGTCTCTATGACTACTGTGTTTACCATACTAATGGAGAAGAGAAGGACCGAGCCGTCTGTGACGCCATGGGCCAGCTGAACGATATTTGCGCACCAAACTTTGACGTCCCCGTCTGGAGGACCAAAGACTTCTGCTCTGGTAAGTTTATCATTTCTTATGTACAACGTTGTGCAGAATGCACCACTTGCGGAGTGGTCAGAGCCAACAAGTTGTAACGCCTCCAGCTGCCCTGCCCCAAGCCGCAGGGGGTTCGAGTCTCAGTCGAGGCAATATACTTCTATGGAGGATTGTATTCAATCCAACTTACAGCGCACATGTGGTTCTACGCTGTTTTGGTTCACCATCCACCAACAGCACGAGGGCATCGCCATTTAAACAGCATGTGTGCCGCTGCACAGTGGTTCCAACAGCAGAAACAAAACATACCTCAAAGAACTCGTCTGATTGTGTCTACGTACAGCAGATTTAGCTGTTTCTCTTCAATGGCATAGCGATCGTAATAGAAAGATAAGCAAGGGCATGGGCAGTCTGGATAGGAACACTTGTTCATTTATAAACTGTATCTATTGACTGGTGGGACCTCGTCTGGCAGTTTCCTGAATTGTTAACCGGACACTGTAAACTCAAATGGCATCATATGGCATGCTATTATAGCGGAAGAACCAACAATTGAAGCTGAAAGATGTTGTCGTGTCTGGCATTTGAAGTACAAGTAAAACCATTGTTACACTTATCACCGGAAGTGTTCCCTTTACCGGCACTCTAATAGCCGGAGACATTCTAAAAGAATATTCCAAGTTAAGTTTACCCCAAGGTCTATCAAACATCATGATGTTTCAGTTATTTTCCTGATACAGCCACTGGCCCTTTAGATTGATATAGCTTAAAATCTTGTAATGTAAGCTTAATAGTTCTATTCTCTTTATCCTCACATTCGTTGCAACTTGCATTTTGTTCTTTCACAGCCGGTGACCATCTTGGATGCGACGCAAAGCACAATCTGAGGTATGAGCCAGCCATGGTGGGTTGCCAAGCAACGTGTCAAGTGCGAAGCCCGAAGAAACGGAATTGTCGCCGGGAACCAATGGAAGGCTGTGTCTGTGATGAACCGAATCTGCTCTACGATAATGGCCGATGTGTTCCGAAAGATCAGTGTGGTTGCAATATCCGGGTTCGCGGTAGCAAGCTTGGTGCCAGAATCGATTACATACCTGTAGGTGGAAAAAGTTTGAAGTTGCAACCCATTTTGTCAAGTCCATTTGTGGTCAGATCAACATACCATTTACACTTCTCTGGTCATTTTTTATTGATTAAAAATAATTTTATTTGCAATCAACAATTTTATAGCTGTTCTAATAGAAATAATACATCTCTCTGTTCTAAATACAATGTGTATATTACTTTTTAAAGATGCCCCTACTTTCGTCATAATTTATCAAAGACAACGTCAGCGCTTGGACATTTTTTATTCAAATAGATCGGATTTCTTTTCTTTGCTTGCATTTGAGAAACCCTTCGGGAAGTGTGAGTTAGAGCTCTGTTAAACTGGTTTAAGCACCCCCGCCGGTCCATTTTGCCGACTGACCATTCCAAGGCGGTAACTGTTTGGTTTGCTCATTTTGTTTAAGAACTCATCACAGAGTTGTTCTTGCGTTTACAATTGGCTTCCATGTTAATGCCTTGGTCCTGTGCCTTTTTTATGCGATGCAATGCTTATATGACTTTTTCATATATTCTTATACTTCTAAAAATTGCCGATCTGCGCATGCGTTTGACTGGTGGAGGCTCGTCTTGCAGTTTCCGGAGTTGTAAACCGGACAATGTTAACTTATATGACATCATATGAAGTTTTATGGCATGCTTTTTAGCTGAAGTACCAACAATTGAAGCTGAAAGATGTTGTGTTTGCGGTCACCGCGTCCAAATTATACGTTTAAGTTACCTTCAGAGTTCAGATGAAGAGAATGATTACAAAATTTGCAGTAAGTCAATGGTTTTAAGCAGAGAGACCAAAGGTAAAAAGAATGCATTCGTATTGAACTTAGCTGCTATGTGTTCGTTGATCGAGTTGAGTGTGATACACGCGTTAATCTTCACATTACGCATAAGAATCCCACCACTCCCACCCCAAACCCACAGTTCAAATCATTTAAGCGGTCAAAGTGACGCCAACATTATTGTTAAGAAATTTTGTATGAAATGAGTACAAATTTTCATTTATCTGCCACATAACCTTTTTCTCTAGTTGAACACCAAACTAACTGTAAAGGGATGTCGGTCCGCTAAGGTGTGCAAGGCAAAGAAGGGCCGCTCTGTACTGAGGACGAAACGACTTCCGGGCTGTGACAAGAAGTCCGAAACTTGCAGTCTGGTAGATGGAAATTACCAGTGCGTCTGCAAACTCGGATACGAGCTGATCAACGGAAAGTGTGAACGTGAGTATGGCGAGTCAGACATGTTCAAACGAGTGACTTGATGATCGATGACTCTATTGCCGCAGTGCACACGTTTAGTAGGCTTTAAATTAAGTATTACCGTTTATTATTTTTAATGTGAAGATATCATCTCTCTAAAGTGTGTTTTGTTTGTCTTTATGCAGGCAGTTGTAAAGGCCAACAGTGTCATGAGAACGCTCGGTGCTCCAAGAAGGGCTGTCGCTGCAAGAAGGGCTTCATTGGAGATGGTGTCAACAGCTGTACAAGTGAGTAGCGCCAGATTGAAAATATCCACCTGTTTATGTTCGATAAACGTAATCTTAATAAGTCAAGAAGAAACATTTTATTTTCAGTAATAGATTATTTGAATTACACCCAACAGAAATATTTATACAGTTGAACTTCGTTATCTCAAAGTCGCTGGGACCTGGCTAAATATTTTGACTTAAAAGAACTTTGAGATATCAGAGCTGATTTTAGTATGTGTATGATAAGTACATTTTAAGATTTTTACTACCAGTTTGTGTATGTTCCTTATATGTATAATTGTATGTATTTTCTATGTGTCTAATTGTATGTATTTTTGCTAATCATTTACAATTAAAGTCACATTTCCAGCCCTTGCCAGGGCTTTTACCACACCTGGATACTTCGCAGTTCTTGCCTTTGATCTCTGAGTCAAGCGAGTCGGATTAGTAAAGAAAACATGATCAGGGGCCAGCAATCACTTTGAGTTAAAGGGGATTACAGCTCAAGCGAATTTGTCTTATGCATTTTTTATATGATCAAAGAAGGTAACAAAATTGGACTTGGAAAATAATTTGAGTTAATTGGAGTTTTTATCTCAAGCAAGTTTGTCATAACGAAGTTCAACTGTATATAATTACACAGTTCTCTTTTCCACTCGCTGCAGGTCGTGAGGAGCGGTGTGAGTGCTCTGCGGCAGGTGATCCCCACTACCGAAAGTTTGACGGCGGCAAGAACGTCGACTTTATGGGCGTCTGTAAATACACGCTTTCTCAATACACGTAAGTCGGACGTTAGTAGCGTTAGGTTTCAGCGGCATGTGCCTTCACAAGCAAACGTACTTTTGGGGTGGGGTGGAGGTTGTACTTACAAAATTCACTTAACACTGTCTGGAGATAAATGTTGTTTCTCTAAATGATTAGCCGACGAGTAAGTCGGAATTACTGACAACTGCTAAGTCAGGTTTATGATATTTAATAACTGGGATTGTTTTTGTTAACACTGCATTATCGGAAGTATTTTCATTCGAAAGTACTACGTAGAAAGTTGCAGACGTGAGTTTGTTTAACAAGGTTTACTTGATCAAATCTCTGAATTACGTTATAAAATAATATTTTATATTATTATATTATAAGATATTATCTTTATTCTACAAACCTTGTGCATGCATGTACATTTTAAATGTTCTCAAAATGTTCCTCAAAAGATAAAACTAAATTTTCTCTACTTCCGGTTTCTAGCGGTGGCGACAACTGCGCTTATACAGTGAATGTTCAAAACCACAAGTTGCGGGCCAACGCCTACCCCTCCCACACCCAGTACATGGAGATTATATTCCGAGGATACATAGTCAGGCTGGACCAAGGAGGAAAGGTCATGGTAGGTAAAAGTATCATCATCATCATCATCATCATCATCATCATCATCATAATACATCATCATCATCGTCGCGGGTAGGTTTTCCAGCTTACCTGCGGCGTGTCGATGGTTCTACCAAGTCATATGACTGGGCTTTTCCTCCACCAATAATTAGATGGACGTCACCAATATGACTAGAATTGTGTATGTACAATATTACAAAACCAAACCAAAACAATCATGCCAAAATAACACACTTTCAACAGTAATAGTATTTACTGTATTTTACAATTAAACGTGCTGCAGGATATCTGCAATACCTTTTCGGCAAAGTTCGCAGTCTTGCAATTTAGGCTGTTTTTGTTGTTGTTGTTTTACAAACCAAACTGGCGTCAAACGTTTTTCTTTCTTTTCTTTCGTTTTGTTGTTCTAAAAACTTTTTATTTCATCTATTTAGTTACCTTAGACAACTATACCATGGTTGTTTCTTCGTTCATAGATATTTTTACGCTTTGAATAATTATATTTAAAATTATTGTACATGTACATATAAGCATTTTCTTCTATGCAAGTCGATATTGGTTGAAATGTATGATCACACGCATGTACATACTGTATAACACTTTATTTTTGCGCATCAAAAAGTTCGCGATTTTATCATTTTAGACACTTTTAGACATTTCGCGTAAGTAAATGTTCGCGAGAAACCAATTCTAGGGGTGGTCGTAATATTAACACGTTCATAAAAATCCCCAACTGACTAGAGATCACCGCTTAAGAAATATATACACGTCCTAAATATCGCCCGAGGGCAAGAGATCGTAGCCAATTATGTCAAGCAATACCTGTAAAATATACCTGTAATTGGCTTTGTATACACCTCTTATATCACACCTGCAACATGCAAAAAGGTGACCTATTGTTAAAGGTGTGAATAATTATAGTATTATCAGTTAAGCGATCAGGAGTTTGCTACAAGTATTAAAAACTGATACGGTAGCTGTGACAATTACTTTATATAATTCAAATATGAATGAAAACACACCTGTCAATCGGCAGGAATATAAATATGGTGAAGGTAAAATAAATAAAATGTTATTTTCAGAATAACACACAGCATACAAAACATGTCATGGTTGGTGAATAGTACGGTAGCTATTGACAGAACACCGTTTGGCTTGGTCAAAAACTTTCGCTGTCGAAAATGTTCGCGAATATAGGTCGTTCGCGAAAAACGCGAAATTTATCACCACGCGAACTTTACCTGTTATACAGTATACGTGTTTGCACTTCCAACGGCTTATTGATGAATTTCACGCATGCAATAACGATATAAGAGCTCATGATAAAGAAATTGGTTTCTCGTTATAACGTGCCAGCATCTTGTTAGTACGGAATGATTTATGTCGTAATAACAAGATATGTTCTCGTTGTAACGAGTACCTCGTTATAACAAGAACCGTCCTTGTTATAACGAGATGCATGGACTATCTTGTAACTGCGAGATAGTATCTCGCTATTACGATAGATCATCTCGTTATCACGAGATATTACATGATAATTACGAGATAAAACAGTTTGTCCTAGCGAGATAATCATCTTGTTATTTTTATTTTATTTAATTTCAAATTAGCTCTATTCATCTTTATTATATTGTGGCATTACTACATGTATACAGTATTGCGTTACAAGAACTGACAGCTGAAGGAGCATTACAATGTTTTATACTATGTACTTAGGTAAACAATATGGAGGTGTCAACACCGTTCGAGGTTCCGGATAACTTCCGGATCGCGCGTACTGGTCGGAAGGTGTACATGGAGACGTCATGTGACCAGGTGTTCCGGTTTGATGGGAGGTCACGTGCCGAGGTGGATGTCCCAGCACCATCTTCGAAAACAGGTACGAAGCTGGAATAACACTTATACGGTTATGAGCACATACCGTAACATGTCAGGGGTGTTTCGTTGAAAGTGATAAAATAATACAAAGCCATCTTACTAAAAACAGCATAGAAGGTCCCTGGTAAACTTATTTAGATCCCACAATTAATATATTTTAGATAAACATAATTTTATTTTAACAAATGCATGGTCATAAAAAATGCCCCTTCATTAATTTAAAATAAATAAAATACATTTGTTGAAAAAAGACAAAAAGTTGAATTATAAAAACACACAATTATATTAATCAAAATTATTGATATAAATAATTTCCCCGTTTTCAATTACAAATTTACCTCTGGTTTCAAGACTACAGTGGTATCTGCGGAAACTGTGACGGTCGGGACAACGATTGGACCATCCGTAACGGAACGTCAGTAGCCCGTCTCTCACGCCGAGACCGTGACAGAGAGTACGGCAACGGCTGGCTCGTCGGTGATAACGCGGGACTGACCGACGCTGCGTGAGTGACGTCATCTAGTCACGCTTAGTTGTGACATTAAATTTATGACACGTACTGATGTTTTTTGCATCCAGGATCTGGTTTGGAACCGATTAAAATAATTTGATATATCTGGATGACCATATGTCATGTCATGTAGGAAAGCGTTACCGTTGTGATAGCTTGTTTTAAAAGTCACGGCATTCAAGCAGGGGAATGTAGCGTAATGCATGCATCGAGTATATAAATTCTTTTTATACTTTTAAGTTTCATGCATCTCCTACCCCTACATAACACAGAAGATAAATATAGACACAATGCCACAGGAAACGATGTAACGTCTTTACCTAGCAATAAATCGGCTATATTTAGGTATAAGGTTTCACTAAGTTATAGTACACGTTTAAGCTTGAGATCGTTGAACAGATGACCACTTCGTAATAAGTGACATAAGTGGATAATCTCCCCTGAATAATTAGGTCCTTTCATTTGGATTATTTGGTTCATATGCTTGTACTTTTTGGAGGGTATGTTGACTTTTATGCCGTTCTTGTGATACCCATTCAAACCATTATAAATTAGCATCTTTTTTTCTTGTTTATAATATATCCCTAATAAGCATTTCAATAGATTTAAAGCTTAAATTTCTGCACAATTTAAAAAAACAACAACACTTTTTTGTAATAGCACCATCTGCAAATGTCCAGGCAATAAGGTCCACGTGTTCATTCCAACTTAAAGATATTACCTAGCATTTGGACAACCTTGGATATTATCTAACAAGGGAGACAATTACAATTTCATCAATGTAGTCAATTTGGTGGCTTCGTCAATCCCGTAATACATCAATTGTCACAAGACGCCGTGAAGTCGTATTTATGACCAGACTAGCCCACGCATGTACTTATTGCTACACCAGGGTGGCCTAACCGGGATTCGAACAACGGACTTCGTGATTCGGAGTCATGATTCCGATAAATGAATTATCAATGGTGTACATTTATGTTAGCATTCACCAGTCAAAGTTCTTGTTGTGTTTATTAGGTGCCGGACTATAACTGATCCACCGGATTGCGAGTCCACTGAAACATTGGCAGGCCAAAATAACATGTGTGGTTCCCTTTTGGACAAGGACGGACCGTTCAGGTAACTGACCGATCACTCAATCGCCTGTAACATTACTTAAAAGACTTGTCCGTCAGTAGCATTTGGTGTTCTCGAATATGACAAGCTGGCGCGTAATCATTAGACAATCCAGATATATGCTACATTTTTGCCCTTCAGAAGATGTTATTTGTTTACTTTCAATGTGTACAAATACTAATAAAAACACATGAAGAGCATTGTTAAGAAAGTTAAATTTAAATAGTGCATTCGCCATAAGGCTGGCTCAAACTTACACGTAAACCAAGCAATTGCAGTTGTACAAGTATTTTTTCTTACACCTTAATACTTCACTGTAGGATTCACTAAAAAACGTGAATTGTACATGCTCCAGTCAGTAAGACCTCTATCCAGCCTTATAAAATGGACATCTTCAAGGGTAAACAGCAATAAAAATACCACAAGAAAGACTAAACACTAACCAATCTGGCTGTAATATATTGTAAGAATGCATTATACTATCACAGCGCTAATTATAAATGAATATAAACGGTACCCCAAAAAGTTCGGAGAACTTTGACGTAGTTTTGATGTCATCTGTGTTATCACACAAACAAGAATTTCCTCATATATATCGCATTAGCTTTTCAGATAAAACTTATTTTATTTACTTTGAACAAATAAATAATGCTATAATGAAAACCATTTAAGCACGATTAGGCAAAAGAAGAAACTATCTTAACTTAGTCAACTGAATTTCAGGGGTCTTGTTAATTTCGTTAATTCTCTAGCAAAAAAAAAACCCTTAATTTTGAGAACTTTTATGTATGGGTCTGTGATATTTCTGTCCTTACATAAAAGTTTTCAACAAAATCTGTCCCGTGACATTCGATGATCTCAACGTGAAATTGGCATATTTTTCAGGTATACCTTAGAGAAATGTACGTAGATTCATAAATTCCATTTATACACTCTAATTTGTTCTAATTTTGTTGGCGTTTTATTCAATGTTCAACACACACCCATGTTACGTGTCATGATAAAATAAAGCAAAATGTGCCTAAATATTGTGCAATGGAAGGTACCACGGAGACTTGAAATACACCATTTTCCAAAGAGCTCCACAATTCATTTAGGCAACAAGTAAATTTGAATTTTAAGATACAGTTCGGGAAAAATAATCATATTATTTTTTTAATTCTTTTGAAAAAAAAACAACAACACCACATTGACTGCACCTCATACGTCCATGCAATCAAAAACAAAAGCAAATCACGCATACGTTTTACAGCGCTTGCCTAGAAGACGCAACAATGGCAAAGATTGCACAGGACCTATACGCGGCCTGTAGTGAAGACGTGTGCTTCACATCCGAGGACTTAGAAGAACAGGAGGATTCTGTCTGCGACACGTTAGCCCAGTTTGCGGACACATGCAACGGAGCCGGATATCCGGCCGACTTTAGACGACCTGGATTTTGTGGTAATGGCACTATTATGACTTGTAACTCATCAGTCATTCACCGAGCGGAATAGAGTACTTTCATGTGATGTGGTCGTGTCTGCAGTGCGCCGGTGGTTGTACAAAGACATATATCTTGATTCTTTCTCTAATTATTAGCTGGACGTCGTCAAAGTAACCATTATTTTGTAGGTGCGATGTAACAAAAAAAAACACACACACAAAATCACACACAAAAAACAGCAACATAACCAACACATTAAAACTCTAATAATCACAGCAAATTGGTTAAAATGGACATGTTGTTATATATGCTGCCGCAAATTTGTTCTAAAGGTTTAGAATTTGTATATGTAACAAATAATTTAAATAGCCATAAATTTATCAGTTATATGTGTGTCCAGTTTATTTGTAGTATGTTTCTATTATTTATGAGGAAGAGCTTAATGTACCATTTGATCTTATTTAATTGGTACCAAAATGCCACAAAATCAACTAGCAATTTAAATTGAATCCATTTGTTTGAACATACGCACTATTCATTTTATATTGTCTTTGATGCTTCAAACTATTTTATATCTTACTGCAGAGATGGAATGTGGAGAAAACATGGAGTACTCCTCGGACATCGATGGCTGTCCAGAAACATGTGAGGGCGTGGCTATCTGTTTGGAACCGCCTACCGAGGGATGTATGTGCAAGGAGGGCTTTGTCCTTAGTAACGACCGCTGCGTTCCAAGAGACGAGTGCGGCTGTATGCACGTGCAGTTCTTCAACAATCAACCATTTTCACGTTATCTGCAGGTTCGATTAACGTTGTCTGCTTTTATGTAAAGTCGTTGTATCGCAATTTGAGGCAATTAACTAAATATTTTAAAAGTTTTTTAAGCGAATTAGATTAAATATCTTTCCCAGAAATTAACGATTTAATGGCTTTAAGCCAGTGTCCTGTCAATAGTCACACCTGATCTGGGACTTGAAAAAAATCAATTCGATTTAAATCAACTGTTTATTGCATTATAACGCATGGTGTTTCACTGCAAGACAAAATAGATTTATAAATAAAGTGACGACAAAAATCAGAATTATCTACCTTATCCTAATTTCTGTACAACTGACGATAATAAATCAGAATTATCTACCTTATCCTCATTTCTGTACAACTGACGATAATAAATCAGAAATATCTACCTTATCCTCATTTCTGTACAACTGTCGACAATAAATCAGAATTATCTACCTTATCCTCATTTCTGTGCAACTGTCGACAATAAATCAGAATTTTCTACCTTATCCTCATTTCTGTACAACTGACGATAATAAATCAGAATTATCTACCTTATCCTCATTTCTGTACAACTGACGATAATAAATCAGAATTATCTACCTTATCCTCATTTCTTTACAACGGACGATAATAAATCAGAATTATCTACCTTATCCTCATTTCTGTACAACTGACGACAATAAATCAGAATTATCTACCTTATCCTCATTTCTGTAGAACGGACGATAATAAATCAGAATTATCTACCTTTTCCTGGTTTCTGTACTACTGACGATAATAAATCAGAATTATCTACCTTATCCTCATTTCTTTACAACTGACGATAATAAATCAGAATTATCTACCTTATCCTCATTTCTGTACAACGGACGATTATAAATCAGAATTATCTACCTTATCCTCATTTCTGTACAACTGACGATAATAAATCAGAATTATCAAACTCATCCACACTTCTGTTCAATTGACGATAATGGATGAGAATTATCTAAGTTATCCCCATTTCTGTACAATTGACTAAAGTCAGTCAGAATTATCTAACTTATCCTTATTTTCGTATAACTGACGTCAGTCAATCAGAATTACCAAACTATTCTTATTTCTGTACAATTTACTACAGTAAGTTAGAATTATCAAACCCATTCTTATTTATGTACAATTCTGTTTCAACCAATCACCATTATCACACATATTCTCACTTCTGTAAAATTAAGCGACAACCAGTCAGATATATTGGCCTTTAGAGAGGTTCTGGGACATAACGTTATTTTAATTGTAACACAATTTTGAAATCACAGATTTCGAGATATCGAATGCAGAATTAAAGGTTTAACAAAATTAAAAAAATTTTAATAACTAATTACTACAACACCAATCAATCACATAAATTTTACGCAATCAAATAAGGAATATGAATTTTTACTTAAACGAGACAAAAACAATGCGGTAATTAAAAACGAATGAATGAGAATCGACTTAAAGGCATCTGGAAAGAAATGTGGTATCCCACTGAGCCAGGCCCCCACCAGCTGTGACCAGACCACTTGCTAATTGCTCTTTATAAGTCTTTAGTACTAATCTGTCACAGTAAAATCAGAAGATAAGAAATCAACCAACAAAGTAAGAAAGAAAACAAATAAAGATTTATATTTAATTAAATAAAAACATATAAAAGAACTGATAGAATAATTTCTGGTATTTAGGATTGCGTAATTGGTATATTCACAATTATTTCCTTTACAAACTGTGAATGACTATGATCAACCCCCAAATATAGCATACATACACTTGGATCTTGAAAAATACCTGTGTGACAGACACATCGTGACACACTGTGCCAGCCTGGCTTAATAGAAAACAGATCCCCAAAAGTGCCGGGTGGGTGAATAAATGGTGCTTATATAAGGGTTTTGAGATGCCTTTAAGCATAATTTAATATCAGTGGTTGAAGGTAATTGAAATCGGGATAATGAGTACCGACTTAAGTACATTTTTACAAGACAAATTTGAACTTTTCGCGGTAACTACATATTGACTCTTTATTATCAGTTGGGAGAAGAGGCGACCACAGTCACGTGTTCCCGTGTTGTTTGTGAAAGGTTACCCCAAGGTCAAATACAGGTCATGCCGGTGGTTGGCACGGCAACGTGTGACTCTGTGACATCAGAGTGTCTGCTGATAGATGGCAGGTAGGAACAAAAAAGCGACGCCATTAACGTCCTTTTTAGATCAGTCAAGATTGCATTGTGACATCAATGCTTCAACAACAAAACCCCTGTATTTATAATCGTATTTGTCATTCTCGACATTATATAACGGTAAACATGATTCACATGGCACTTATAACGTTTCAATGGATGTTCGCTGTTACACTCGGCTGCTTCCGATGTATTACGCGAGAGATTGCGAGGTCCGCCGTATACTTAGCACTTTTTAGTTTTATTAGACTCCGGATACGGGAGGCCCCGGGTTCGATCCCGGGTCGCGACACACCAAGGTCGTTAAAAATGGTAGAGGCATAGCGCCCTTGCTAACGCTCAAGCAGAGATAAGGGTAGTTCCACGACTGGTTGGCCCGGTGTCAGGATAATGTGACTTGGTGTTGTATCATGCCAGGTGTTCACGGCATGCAATACACAGTGAAGGCAGCACTATATCTGCTTCAAGTGGACACTGTCTCCAGATAACTGAAATACTGTTGGTGGGACGAGAAAACCGACAAACAAAATTATAATTTAATGTATACAAGAATAGTTAGCTATAGGGATATGCTAGAAAGCTCTAATACTCAATATCTGAGTTCGAGCCTCCTGGTGGGTATTATTTTACTTCAATAACATTTTACTTAAGCATGCATAGCTTTAAAATGTATTTCATGGCAGTTTATGTTAATATTGTCGTATAATTGTTGTGTTGTTGTTGTTTTTTTGCGCTGATGTATAACCTTTATTTCTATTCTATGTTTCATTTCAACATTCAGCACAAAGAGGGTTAAATCAATAATTCATGATTACACTGATTCTAAGATATGTATTCTAAGTTCAAACAGCAACAGGGAAAACTAAGAAAATCATGATAAACGTACGAGAGTATCCAGTGGGAATCTATGTAAATAAAATAAATCTATAAAAAATTAATTTCATGAAGCCTCGAACTCAGAACTCCGCAGTTCATAAGAATCCGAGACATAAAATGTCACGTGAACCCTGTTTGCCAATATGCATGTTTTTTTGTTTTCTAGTTGATTTATCGTTCCATTCATAGTCTTCTAGTTTACGGCAGGCGTTGTCCACTTGGAGCAGATATACATGAAGTACCTCCTTCAGTCAATACTTGGTTTTATTTACCCTCGCCATAACTATATTTTTATAAATAGCGTGAAAGTTGCCTTTTTGCCATGAAGGTTAAGAATGCTTACAATTTAATTGTCCCTCTTTTCTGTGAATATCATGTCGTGGCGCGATAGCACATCCAGTCACATTATCCTGATCCCGGGTCGATTATTCGGGGAATTGCCTTTATATTGGCGTAAACGTTAGCATGGAAGCTATACCACTTGCCTTTTTACAACTTTGGTGCTTCGCGACCGGGTTTAAACCCCGGGCCTCCCATACAAAGGTAGTTTCATGACTGGATGTGGGTTTTCTTCATTAGCCGTAGCAAGGCGCGCATTTGTGAGTTAATGTCTTATTTTTAAAACTTAACATTATTCTTTTACACTGTAACTGTTACTTGAATTATTATGTTTTGACACAAGTAATCGATAGCAACATATTTACACATGTTTATTTAAGAATCCAAATAATTTTATTATGCAAATCTTTATTTTGAAGAAATAGTTTCACAGTTTTTTCCAAATAAATGAATTATAACAAAACATTCACGTTATTATCTTCTGCAGGTTTACATGTGTGTGCACTGAGGGGTATCACGGTACAAATGGCTATGATTGCGTGCCCATCGAGCCGCCGGTAACAGCGGTTGAACCTACCGTTACTCCCTCACAAACGATCATATACGACGAGACCACGCCCAAAGATAAAACCACGCCCAAGGATAAAACCACGCCCAAAGATAAAACCACTCCCAAAAAGCCGCCGCATACCATACTTCCAGACCCGACAATTGTACCGGCGACAAACACCACACCTCCAATCCTCGCAGACGAGCCAGTCCTGAAACCCTGCGACACTGACACTGAACCCACGCTTCCACCTAAAACTGATGGACCGAAACCTGGTAACTAAATAAAATTTTGCATAATTTAATCATTATTTTTTGAAAATCTTACATTAATAAAAAATTTCCATGTGATGTCTCAGGCCCGGATAAGACAGTTTACGGTACCCACCTTTAAAGGCAGAAGCTAATGCAGATCGAAATCTGAAAATATGTGCTGTTTTAAGCTCACCTCTGTGTTCTTAATTTCCATTCAATTTTACTGAAATTCATATCAAATTTAACAGCTTTTATGAAATGTTTTAAATATTTAAACTTTATTTTGGTATTGTTTAAGGTAAAAAATACAACCAAAAACCTTTTTTTTAAAGATAATTTTATATCTTTACTGTGTATGAATTCTTAGTGCATTCATCAATTTAAAATATTATATTCTGAAAATATGAATTTCAAGAGCTTTTCAGCGGTAAATAGTTTTTTATAGTTGGACCACAAATGAAGCAAATACAAGAAAATTAAATTTACGCTTCTATATAATTTATATGAAAATCTTTTTAAATTGCCATCAAAGATGGCCGCCAATATAAGAGCTCTTCACTGAGGTGGAAACTATATATAGTCGTCATAAGTGCTTTGGTTTCAGTGCTGTCTTAGCTTACCATAGTGATATGTGACTTTACTGTATTTACATTATATATTGCTCAAAAACAGTTCAGGGTTTTATACATCCGCCAAAGAAGAGTTATTGTTCTTTATCTCACACCCCAGCCACATGCTCGAGCCATGAATGTCAAGATTCTTGAGGTAACAAGATTAAGAGGTTTATGGCAGGTTTCATGCCTGCTGAACTTGTACACTTGGCGTTTAAATTAAAGAAAAAACTGATTGAACAATGTAACTGTTTAAAGTATTTTCTTTTCCGAATCGGCAGTGCATGTTTTGTATATTTAGTTAGGCTTTTTACCCTTTTTATAGATAGTATTGGGTTTTAATAATTTATATTCAATAGTTTTTTTTATCTTAAAATACTTTTCATAAAACGAACACAAAATCTAAAAAATACCTATACATATTTCTATTTATTATATACCTATCAATGTTTATCTTTAAAATTAGTTTTGCATTTTCTTGTTGAATACATACAGTTGTATTCCACTCCCCGTATTTGATAAAACCCCTTGTATTTTACTAGTTGCTCGTTGAACTGAAAGTGCATAATATGACGGACCTCTTTTTCTATAAACAGAACATATCGGTAATTTCCAGTTATTTTCAGTTGTTTTCCTGTTAAACACTTGTTGTTACCTTTAAATATGACTAATACTTGCTTGTTGGTGGTATTATTTTTCAAACTTACGAAACAAAGTGTGTAAATAGATTTAACGCAATATATGCCAGATTTCTGCGAGATGTGTAATTGAAAAAAACTTATCTCGGTAAGGCAATCCGCGGAATAAATAGTTCCAACTGAAAAATGTATTTGTGGTAGATAAAAAAAGTGTTCAGGGTTTATTAAAGGTATATAATAAAAGAAATACTACGTCGGCGTGCGATCCGCCTAGCCGGATTGTTTGAGTTGGCTGTGCAATACCCGGATTGTGCTCGAGGCTACGCCTCTCGCGCAATCCGGGTATTACACAGCCAACTCAAACAATCCGGCTCAGTGGATCGCACGCTGACGTAGTATTCCATATGTCCTGACACAGAGTGCCTGCTCCGCAGCGACCCTACCGGGCTGAACTATTGGGGTACCGCCCGAACGACCGCCTCGGGCCGCAAGTGTCAACGCTGGATGGACACGTACCCCCACAAACATAGCTACCGCAGCGTCCTCTCAGGGGAAGACAACTTCTGCAGAAACAGGTTAGCTAGCCGGATTGCTAAAACATATGTGATTATTTCACAAGGAGACCAGTATCTGTCATAAAAAGGTTTAATCAAAATGGTATTCTAAGAACAAACTTACTTAAACCGGAAGTTCCAAGCTTGTCAACAGTGTTTATATTCGCCAAAAAACTTCAAGATCTGAAGATGTAGTGTTAATCGCGTTCTCAGTGTTACATCTTGCTCTAATTGATTAAATATTTAAAGGTATCCGATAGTTTGAACCAAATAATATATTCTCGAAATCATTGTTACCGGAAAAGTTCCTACAAAGTTCTGTTCATTGATGTCCTAGATCTGTGTAAAAAGTGACGCATAAATCCCTACTCGTCATTGCAAACATGTGTTTCCTATCTGAGCCACGCTGCAGAGATGGCTACTTTCAAACTAAGAAAACCACTTGACAACACACTTTTGAGATCACGTTTCTCGTATATCTTCATCCGGGAAGTCCGCTCTGACGTCGACATCCACTGTTAGAAGAGATCATTATCGTGCTCAATTATAGGTTTGGAAAGAATGAACATTTAAAGGGATTTCTCGCAATTTGTACTCGCTTGACTATAGTTAGTGTTCAAACTCGTCTTTAACTAGACACAATTATGAGTTTATAAAGAAATTACGCCTAAATCTCCTAAAACGGTTGAAAATATTGTTACATGCACTTCCACTGTCGGATACCCCCTTGAAGTACTTGTAGTATTTACATAGTTCACTAACTGTACTCAACGCAGTTTAATTCACATTTGCGGCGCCTTTGGCCCTGCGGTTAGGGTTGCCGACTTGTAATTCCTCAGTCCCTCAACGCCTGGGTTCGAGTACCAGTCGGGGGCGAGAACATTCAAGTTGCAATTCCTTCCACACCTGACATGCGGGACGCAAGTGGTTCTACCTGGACGTATATCTGGGGTTTGCTTGCATCTGAAATTAGCCAATATGATCATAATTGTGTCATTGAGATGTAACAAAAAGCAACAAAGAAACAATTCACTATGACCATGCCTTTATTATGTCTTGTATTTATAGTTTAAAATAATACTCGTGGAGTTAAACATTAAATGGTTCTTGAACCTATATATCTACTGTCTCTTGACCCAAAACAGACCCCGTTCTGGTGTGAAAGGGAACAGACATCCCTGGTGCTATACTACTGACCCCAACAAGCGCTGGGAGTTCTGTAATATCCCGTTGTGCGAGAACGATGCTCAAGAACAGAGCGACGAACCGGCTCCGGAGATACACGAACCCCCGACCGAGGAAGAGATCGGTAAGTTCCGTGGAACATCTGTGACATTTGGTAAATTGGATAGAATGGGAACATTTATTTTTCTACTCCTCCTGCCACAACAAACAGGAAGTGCAGTATCAACTTTATTGCCGGCATGTACACATTGTCATCTTGCGTTGACTACAATAATATCATGTATATGATTTTACAATTGTTTGTTTAGATATTTCAGCTTTATTTGTGACATTCATGAAGAAAAGTCAATTATGTGTTTTACTCTTATATTCTGCCTTTTTTGTACCTCACGTTAATAGAATTTAAAGAGAATTAAATAAATAAATAAATAAATAAACGCAGTGTAAACAATGACCTTTAATAATAAACAAGAAGGACCCTACTTAAATTGTTCCGTCGTCAATTAGGATGCTATAACGTCAGTGACGGCGGTGAGACGTATGAAGGCCCCGTGACGTTCTCAAGTGATGGTGAACCTTGTGATCTCTGGACGGAACGTGGATTTCCGTTCAATGACCGACGTTGCCGTAATCCATTGAGCGGTGGCACCAAGACGTCACCCTGGTGTTACGTCAATGGACGGCCCCAATATTGCGACGTTCCCGGATGCTGTGCGTCTGTTTGTATAATTCATTTGATAACACACAAAAGCAATTTGAATTTTATTGGTCTACTTAAATCACAGAACGCCGCATGTATAACAACATGTTTTAATGCTGTTCTTTTTTTCATGTACATCTACGAAGAAACACACGTTTTTTCATTGTACTTATGTCAAATAAAAACATTATCATAACACGTATGCTTGAATACAATGAATCAATGTGCATTAAATAGTGTTACTTAATCCAAAGGTGTCTACTAAATAGAGAGAACATCCTTATCAATCTTTGCACAGCTTAGATTTGCTATTATCAATTAATACACGAGATTTACTTAGGTCTATATTAGGATCTACTAAATAAATTATAAATTCAATAAAGTTTAATATCTTCCGTTTTTCAGTCGAACCTGACTTGGTGGACTTTGGAAAAGGCACGAAATGTGTCATCACCACGGAGACAAGCACATGCGCTACAAAGACAACCATCACCGGAAGTTGCACGTACAGCTTTAAGTTCCCGGATGAATGCGAGTTTTCATTGAAACGTGTGACGCCAGAGTTCTTCCAGGTTTATCTGACGTCAGAGGAGAAACTCGTGGAACTCCGACTCGATAGAACTAGACAGTATGTAAAGATTGGTTGACTGACTGATAAATGCTATTGAAGTATGACATTTTAATATGGTAATGATGAGGACAGTGACAATGGCGATGACGACGACAATGATGATGATGGTGATGACGACGACGACGACTACGACGATGATGAAGATGATGATGATGACAATAACAATGGCGATGATGATGATGATGATGATGATGATGATGATGATGATGATGATGATGATGATGATGATGATAGTATTGATAGTGATGATAGTGATGATAGTGATGATAGTGATGATGATTATAATGATGATGATGATGGTTATGATGATGATGATGATGATGATGATGATGATGATGATGACAACGATGATAATAAATATGATAATGATGTTCTTGTTGTATCTTCCAGGTACGCGTCAGTCACTTGCGGCACATTTTCCATCGACCGAAACGTTCTGACGTTAATGACGCCAACGTGCGGAATGTGTCTCCGTGCCTCCGTCAAAGGTCTTATGCCGGACCCCGAAGATCCGTTTGTTATGGGCACTCAGGGCTTCTGTTCTGCCTAAGACTGCCCGAGGCAAAAATGCACTTTTTAAAAAAAAATCACGACCTACTGATACGGTTGATCTTGTAGCTCTGCGTGTAGCATAGTCACTTAGAGCTTCTGTCAGGTTTACCTTTTTTAGTCAATAAATAAAAAAATCTTTTGTTCTTTTAATTAAAGATTTTTTTTTCTTGTTAAGCATACAACTTCTAGACTTTTAGAATTCGACAAGCGAATAAAGAAAAGACAACTGTTCTTTGTTAAAAGCCCTTTAAGTCATTGTGTTTTCATTTCGGCAAATATTACAATTTAGAAAAAGAACATATACTCTTTATTTTCTTTAAAAATAAATTAAACTCAATTCGTATTAACAAAACCATTTTTTGAATTAAAAATAAATAACATGATTGAAAGATTGCGTTTTACTGAAAGTCGCGACCATTTTTAAATGTGCTATCCGACAATTGCCTACATCAATTGCACGTAACAATATTTCCCCACTGTTTTGGGGACTTTAGGCATAATTTCTGCATTAACTCATACATTAGTCTAGTTGAGCTTCATATTGAGCCAAAAAAGGCACTCTTAATATTAATTGTTTCTAAGCCTATTTATAAGCTCAATAGTAATTACTGCTAAAAATAGATATCGACGTCAGAGCGGACTACACGGATGACGATATAACTCGTTCTCAAAAGTAAGCTGTCACGTGGTTTTCTTAGTTTAAAATAGATATGTCTGCAGCGTTGCTAAACAAAGAAATACCTATTTGCAATGACGAGCGCAGAGTTATGCTTCGCTGTTCACAAAGATCTATGGCATCAATGAACAGCATTTTGCAGGACCTTTTCAGATAAAAATGACTGATTTGAGAAAAAATATTTGGTCCAAACTGTCGGATACCACCTTTAAAAGAAAAAAATACAATACGTTACTTTTTCAACCTCACTGCATATGCCATTAGTTTGAAAAAGACGTAAAAATTATAAGAAGACCCAAGTTTAGGAATTTTAAAAGTTGCGCCAGGTGTCTAGTTTATAAATGAATTTAACGCATCAATAACGATGATTCATAGTTTTATTAATTAAATTCTTTATTTTCTTTTTTGTTTTGTAACTAATGAAGCAACCCATAAGGACCTTTAAGACCACCTCATGTAACCATTGACTTAACCACACATTTTGGTCTTTGATGTGACAATGCGATAAAGTTGAACGTAATCAGGGTATAATAAGGTTAAAATTCAAATAGGTGAGCACATATATAAAAGCTATAAGGTTAAAATGATATGAATTTTAATTGAATGCAGGTTAGTACAATAAACAGATTAAAAAATTCACAACCTGACAATTCTGTCTGTGTCTTGTTCTGTCTTGTTCTAATTAATTTAATAAACTTTACTCCGGGTTGATTAGTCTTCTGCTCCTTTCTGTCAATTTCCATAAATGTCAACGAGCCTTTGATGCCCAAGCAGGAAAATCCATGACTAAGTGTGCCATACCCTATTTTGATTTTTCTGGCGGTTACAGAGAATGAGATACATTAATGAATGCTCTCCCCTGAATAATCACTAAATGCAAGTAGGTCCTTTCATTTGTTTTATTCGGTTTTTAAGCTTGTGCTCTATGGAGTGTATGTCGGATTTTCTGTCTTTCTTGTGACATCCATGTTAACCATGATCAACAAACACTTCCATTCTTTTCTTAAAGTTAAATAACTTAATCTCTAAAAGTATTTAAACAAATTTAGGCTTTTATTTATGCAAAAGTAAGAAATTTCACAGTTTGCAATTGCAATATCTTCAAAAGAACAGGCAATAAAGTCTAAGAATTCCAACTAACAGGACTACTGTTTGGAATACCTCGGGTATTTACTAACAAGGGAGACAATTTCCATTTCACCAATGCACCCCATTGCGAAAGAGAAAAATGAGTTAAATTCAACGTTTTGTTGTGCTATAGTTATATTTTATAGTTTTTGGAGAAGAAACATAAAATAATCCCAAGTAGATTTGCGTTTTTTTCTTGAAGTTTAGTGAGAAAAAGAATCAGTCATATAATTGTAAGTGAGATGGCAAGATCCCAACCCTCGAGTTGCATCTTGCAACAGAAACGTGCCAATTCTAATTCGTTATAATTGATCACCCTCTGTTTTGGACCTCCTGATCTCACATCTAACCCTGCGATAGATTTTTTGTATTTTGCATACAAGTATTGTATATTTGGGATAAAGAGTGACAATTATAAGTGATATAAAACCATGTCATTTTACTCTGGCCCGCAGTAAAATGATAGCGTTACCAATTTTACTGCGAGTCCCAGGGGAAGCAATAATTAAAATAGATCAAAATAAAGTTTAAAGACGAAATAAAAAATAAAGATAAAATCTGTCAATATCGGAGCGTGTTTTATTTCACTCATGGTCATAAAAATAATAATTTCACTCGTGGCTGCTCGATTCGTGGACATATATTTTTCTAATACCCCTCGTGAAATAAAATACGTTCATACACCGAAATTGACAATTACATGTATCCTCTATATATTTTATTTACACACGCTTCGATCTTCAATGCTTTAATAGATTAAATTAAACATTACCCTCGAAATTTGGTTTAAGCGTATTTTCTAAAACAAGTATGAAGCAGCTGGTGTTTATTTAGTAAATAGGGGAGAAATGCGCATTACCGGCACTTCATTATTCCGCTTATAGTTGGAAGTTAATTATCTATACATAGATATTCGATTAAGAATGTAAGTATAATGAAAAAAATGTAACCGATAAAATCAGAAATTGAAAAAAGATTTGTTTATACATAAAGTCAACCTTTTATTTTTCTGAAATAAAATTCCACTTCTTCTATACTTTATCGAAGTATGTAATAATTTAAAAAAAACAAAAAAACAAACCCAGATAATAATAAAAGATATAATAAAAATGACATAATAGTTTTTTATAATTAAGTTCAAACTGGCCGAAACATAAAGCGTACATGAAAGTTTCGTTTTTCTTCGGAGCCGACGGCTACTACTTTCACTCCATTCAAACACCGTGGCATTTTCATCGCCGTATTGAGAGTTAAATTGAACAGATATCAGCCAACAAAAACAAAACAAAAAAATGTATACATTTCCGCTACTCGTACGTATGGAGGTAGCTCAATCGGAACACCACGGATAATTCACGAATCATTTCTCGGATGTATGTCGGATCTTTTGTGACACACGCCAAAACAAAGATGGCAGCTCGGATGACAGCTCATATAGAACGATGCCTGTAAAACTTCAATTTGTGGCGGCTTCAATTTTAAATCATCCAAGTTTAATTTACCCGCCGCAGCAGACATGCAGCTGTCAAACGCCGTCATTGTTCATGTTTTGTGCGAACTACATTTTAGGTCTATTCTTCTTTCGACTTCCAGGCGAACAAAACGATCGTGATTTCACTAAGTATAATTTGCAGCAAATACATCCGAGGGATGATTGTCCCGCGGACGGAATTACACGAGGAGTTCCTAATGGAGGTAGGTAATTATCCGGAAACTTGAATTCTCTTCGCATTGATGACGTCATTTTGGAAGGAAAACCGAAAGCTACATAGTACGAGCCATCTGATTGGAGAATAGGTGCAGGAAAATTATGTCCTGAAGCCAGTGATTTAACTGCTTTGGCTTTCCGCTAAAATGGCTAAAAGACAAATAATTATCCCATGGCGTATGAATGGAGTGAAACGTATTCAGTTGCCGTGGACTCAGTCGATATTTTCGGACATGTATTTTAGTTTCTAATGATTCCAAAATAGTTTTACATAAGAATTATTTTGAAGTTTTAAGTCCAATTGCTACATATTCAATCATTCCTTTTCATGTTAGCATCACAGTAAGATTTAAATGCACAATTTTATAGTTAAATCCGATTGGTTTGCCAAAGAAACAGGTATAAGAATGTGTATTTTTAAAGTATTTATTGACACGTGGGAAGAAAACTGTTTTAGAAAGTCTTTGCATAGTTTGAGATCAATTAATTTATGATTGATACTTGTAAACAAACAAAATGATTAAAATCATATCCTGAAAAGAGCTACCTATCAGGATCTGACGACTAGTCAATAAAACCACCCCAACCAATCAGATAGTCGTCTACAAAATCGCAAAAGAAAAAACGATGCTCCGAAGCGTTCCGAATGTATCATTTTAATGGCTGTGCCCATTTACAAAGAAATGTAAACATGGACACTCCGCGCAAGACTTATATCACTGACGACAGGTGCGATGTATGCCGTATCCCATTTGTGTCAACATCAGTAACATTTTCAGGTCGAAAGTTAACTAACGAGTGAATTCATATTTTTGTCATTCGCTTTCTACTGCGTCATTGATAGCGGCCATTTTGCGACTCTTTCCGAAAGCGTTATGCATAACGCTCTCTGATTGGCTGTAATAAGAATAGTAATCGGGGAAAACCATTCTTGTTTATAGGCGATATTTGCGGGCCGTCATGAGATCTTACACTTTGTAAGATCTGACTTAAGTGAGATTTGTAAACAAAAAGGAGTTAAGAATTTCTACATTTTTATTGAAAGTAATATAAAAAGGAAATATTGTTTTCCATCTTTTTATTTTTGCAACAAATAACGTTTCAAATATTTAAGTACAAAAAAAACGTTTTAAATACAAAGCAATAGGTCACTTACAAGGTGATTCTTCAGATTACACTTAAATACTTGAAATGACTAGATTGTATAAAAATTCGTACAAAATGTGAAAACAGAAGTTTTATATATGAATGGCAGTTACATGCTACAACATTGCATTTATGTCTTTTTTGTCAATAACGTCATATTGATAACTTAAATATATATATTTTAAGGGCAATCTTTTCATATTAATCATATACATGTACATTCAAATTATAAATAACACATCATGTAAGCTTATTGTACCACTAAGTTTGTTACCAACTTAATACATACATGTATATATAGATATATATTTTTTAAATGTTCTTATGTTTATATTGTGCCATTGTTCAGAAAATTAACAATATTAGTATATCCCCCTCAAGTAAATATGGTAAAATATGTGCCTTTGTTGTTTATGGACGTCGTGGAATGTAAAGAGCAATACTAGGTTCAGTGTTGTTGGTTATTTTGATAAGTCATCGCTTGTTATTGTCATATTCTTTCTAACAACACTCACTTCATGGTTTTCTAATATGGCAGCGTCCAAGAACGTTTGCAGATATGTTTAGAGAGCAGATATGTTAAGAGAGCAATTGTTTGCGTTTAACTCTTTTAAAAAATGCAATCTGTCGAAAATTTGAATGTGAGCATTTTTAGAGAAAAAATCTACAGTTTCCTATGGAACAATTTATAACATATAGTCATAAAGTTTCTAAGTGTCGTGTGTCTTTGTGGTGACGTAATAGCTCGTTAACAGCACGAATGCTTCCAATGTATGTTGAGGTGTTGTTATAACGTCGTAGCTTGTAAGATGCCATATGATATAATTGTGTCGTGGGTTTGTTTTTCCGACGTCATTGTTTGTTTACTGCCAGACGACTTGCCAATGGGTCGTGAATGTAACACGGTGTTTCATGATGTCAAAGGTGTTGATGGTTTAATTAGTTTCGTAACCTTTGCTTCCTTTGCGAGAATAACAAAAGTATGCTACGCAGGCTATGATGCTTAGGGCGATGCCATCGCAGAAAGAGCCACCATTGAACGTGCAGGTGTAGGAGGCGCCGTACTCGGGGACATTGAACTTTCGGGGACGATTGTTGCAGCAGATGGAGTGCTCACTGGCAAAGAGAAGACAGATAATGACTATATAGGGACTTAGCCTGCAGAAAATAGAATAAAAACTTCCATTAAATGTTTACTTTACTTATAATCACTCTCACCCCCAACCTAGGGAACACAACCGCGGATGGCATTCATAATTACAATGTACACAACTACATGTACCACAGGATTAGGTTAAAACCGTTTAATACACAACTCACGCTGAATTGAAACTCCCACTGAATTGAATCTGACATATTTATGTCCAACTCTCCAGTTTAATAAGCTCATTCACAACTAAAAAAGACGTCAATATCTCCAGCTTAATAGGTAAACATTACATAAATACCGCTAAATGGAAATATTGCAAATATCCCACTAAATTACAGCTGTGAGCAGCTTTTGGGGAAGAGATATTATTTTCACAATATGCCGCAGGACGTTTATGAATATAAAAGTCGAGCCGAATGGTAATGGTTCATCACTCAAACTTAAAATATAAAACATACAGAAATGTAATAAACATAATTAAAATCCGCTGACTGACATTAAAGTGAAATATGGGACGAGATTTCTAAATCACATCAAGTGCAAACCGTGTTTTGTCTACATTGTAAACTATAATATATGGCTATTTGGAATTACAAAACATACCAATTAATATATGTTACAGAAGTGTCACATACTCTCGAGAGATCATGATCGTGAATGTTAAGCAGGCACACTTAGATGTTTGGAAGTTTGAAAGTTTTGTTTTAAGAACTTCAAGGGAGACACCAGTTATCGCTTAGAAAAGAAATGAATGCACAAGTAAACTAGCAATAACAAACGACTTTATGTATGGTATGACCTTGACCTTAACTGTGGTATCCGACAGTTTGCCCATGTCAAATTCATAGAACAATACATTACCATTGTTTTGGGAAATGCACAAACTCATACCTTAGTATAAGTAAAGGATGTTTTGAACACTGACTGTATTTTAGTCAGTAAAATTCGCTATAAACACTTAAAAGGTTCCAAACAATTCCAAAGCTAAAAATAATTAAGATAGATATTTCTGCTAAAAAAAGATAAAAAAGATATCGACATCAGAGCTAATTACCCGGATGACAATATAACGCAATCTCCAAAGTGAGTTGTCACATGATTTACTTAGTTAAGAAAAGTTATCGCTACAGCGTGGCTCAGATGGAAAATACCTGTTTGCTAAGATGAATGGGGATTTATGTTTCACAATTCGCACTGATCTAGGGCATCAATGAGCAGCATTTTGCAGTATCTTTTCAGGTAACAATGACTTATTTCGTTAAATGAGAAAAAAACTATTTTGGGCCAAACTTTCGGATACCACCTTGAAGGAGTGCAGTCCAAAGTGATTGTGACGACACACCTTAGCAAGCTTGTAAACTGGTGACGTTTCCGGTACTAATTTTAAAGTTATGGTCAAGACACAGAGCGGGAAAGCAGGTCGAACAGAATTCGAACAGAAAAAACTAATGGACAACAGGACAAAACAGAATGAATGTGGATTTTGATGAATTTAATGCATTACACAGGACATGGAACAGCCGAAATGACAAACGGAGATACGCGTGCTTCAACGTCAATGTCAACTAAAAAGTTACTACAACCGTTCAGTTGTCGACAATTTGTATAAAGCCCAAACATGAACCTTTTTTTCTGAATATCTCAAAAGTGTGAAATATTTGTCGGAACACCATCCCTACTGACTATTCCCGTTATGTGACATATCCAGCTGTCTTGTAGTAGGGACTGCAGAAGAAACGTATATGTCACAGACGTGTTGCATATTCATTAGATGTGTATGATGGGTTTACACAATGGGAGACATTAGTGAACTAAAAATTGTCTCCCTTTTTAGTTAATATCCGAGGTATTCCAAACAGTTGTTAGGTCCTTTAAGTTGGAATTCTTGGACTTTATCGCATGCTCTTTTGTAGATATTGCAATGCCTCTCATATGTCACTTGTGAGATACATTCCCAAGAACACACATGTGACAAATTCGTTTGTATGACAAAAATGCGGACCAGCGTGCCCTTTTCAACCAAAAACAACTTAAAGTACCCAATAAGACCATTTTATATAATGGAATGCTTATTAAATGGCAACAAAACAATCCCGTACCTGCTGTTACTGGCCCAATGGTTGGAGCGATTGAAGTTGCCGCTGTCCCTGGGTTGATTGTGATGTCAGGAGTTGTTCCCGCCGTTACTATAGAAACAGGCATTGAGTGAGTGTGTTCCGTGCTAAATGTCTGAACAGTTTGGTCAGTGGTGATGTCAGTATTTCTGGTCGAGGCCGCTGTGAATGTAAACAAGTGAACAAAACATTATGTTTTAAACATACACTATGTATAATTAAACTATTATTTTCGTTTATTCATGTGTGTTTATACGACAAAGCCAAATTGTTTACCTTAGAAATCTACGACAATACACATAATATGCAATTATAGAATAATTCCTTCATCCTTGAAGATGGTATCTGGCAGTTTGGATCATGTTTCTATCATGCAATGAAATACATTATTGTTACCTGAAAGTATATTACGAAATGCTGTTATTTGTACCATAAATCCACGATGTCCTCTATATCCAAGGGGAAAAAAGCATAATAACCCACTTGTAATTTCAAAAAAGTATTTTCCATCAAACGTACAAATCCAATCTTCTACATTTTGTACGTTAGCTTTTTTAAACTAAGAAATCCACGTGACCAATTACTGTTCAGATCACGTTATATGATCCTCCGGGTAATCTGATTAGGGTTAAAGATTATAAAACTTTGAGATTGAGCCCGAGACAACTCCGAGACAACTCTCTGGTATATGATTGGTCAGATTTCAAATTTTATATAAATCCAGCCAATCAGATGATAGAGTATTGTCTCTGACTCAAACTCAAAAGTTTTATAATCTCCAACCGTGTCGTCGATATCTATTTTAGCTGAAATCTCCACGTTGCTTATTTATAGACTTGGCAATAATGGACATTTAGTACGATATATTTGTACTGTCTTGCAAATCATAGTATGCAGCTTTTACTTAAACTAAAGAGCAAATATTGCATCAAAAATGTTACATGTATTAGAAACTGTCGGATACATTTTCATGCTGTGCTTCTACCGGTACCCTTACATGCAAATAGTATTGCAGACCAATTACATGCACATATTCTTGTATCTTATTGATTGAAATTAAAAACAGTTTAAATGTGTGAATAGTATCTTTATGAATTTAAAAATAAGGGATGCTTTGTATGCAAATTATATGAAAAATACCTACCCTCTAGGGAGATAACTTATACATTTGTTTTATATCTAATATGGGGAATACATTGATTGGCACGATAGCTGTTCAATATTATCAATAACTTAAATTTTCGCGTGTCTTATACGTTTTTCCCAATACAATCAATATAAAGCTAGTGAAATTCACGAAATATGTTACTGAATTGTTCGGATACATTGTATAAAAATTATATTATACATGCGATGAAAATGTACATGTATAGAAAACGGGTCTTATGTAGCTGAGGGGCGGATACTGATAATTTTGGTGATGTTGGTATGAAAATTACACAGTTAAGGACCCTAACTTCGACATAAGCAGTCAACAGACAATTTTTACTTTGAAAGCTTAGTATTTTTAAGCTTACGTGTATGTGTTTCACAACTATACTCTTTTTACTGGTTGGTGGGATATAAACCTTTTGTATGTAAAGTGATAAGACCCATAAAGAACAAAGACGTTAACCAGAAATTCTCAACAAAACAATTAAAGTAAATCAAGTTTTGTGTATTGCTTTCTATAATTTATTATAAAATTAAAAATTAAATTAGTATGTCGCAATCCACTTTTAACTGTTGACAGCCACAATGTCCTAGGAAAGATAAAATGACTGCACCCAGTCAAAGATTGGCCAATCTCCGACCGCGACCGACAGATACTGCCCTGATATCAGTCCCGGCGGGTTCATACATGGCCAATTATCAGATACCATATTATCATAGTCAGCAATGAAACAAACACGGGTGATGTACAGTCCAATCACCTACATAACATAAAATGTCCTGTTCCAAACACGGGTGATGTACAGTCCTATCACGAACATAACATAAAATGTCCTGTCTGACAGGTTGTGGATCAGTAAAGAAAAATAAAGTTGTTAACAAATGTTAAAATGTGATAATTTAGCATGTATTTAAAGCCGATAAGAAGATAAACATGCTAAACGTTTAACAGTTTTATTGACTTCATACTTTGGTTACAGAATGGTTTAAAAATCACTAGTAATGATTAAGTGATTTAGTAGAGATTTGTAACATGTATGTTATTTTTTGAACCCTTTATAAAACTTCAGTGCATTGACCGTGTGATGCACTACCATTTGTTTATTATCTATACGCATATATGTTGTAAAGATGGTGTACACGGCTATATGTCCAAAACCTAAATACAATTTCTGTTCTGTTCTGTTCTATTTACCTACTGCTCAGCTAGGTTCATTTAATTAATTTCACAAACCCAAACCCTACCTAAGCCAAACTTTTTCATCTTATCGTTTTATTTCGGTACAGTTATTAAAAACTTTAATGTTTAAAATGCTGACAATGCAATTTCCATATTTATTTTAGCTTACACCCTTTTACTTATCGATTCACAACTCCATAACTTTACTTTAAAATGAATTGGCTCCATAACTTTACTTTCCAATTCGACTCCATAGCTTTACTTTCGAATTCGACTCCATAACTTAAGATTCCAATTCGAATCCATAACTTTACTTTTCAATTCGACTCCATAGCTTAAATTTCGAATTTGACTCCACAACTTTACCTTTCAATTCGACGCCATAGCTTAAATTTCCAATTTGATTCCATAACTTTACTTTCCAATTCGACTCCATGAATATATTGTCCAATTCCACTCCATAACTTAACTTTGCAATTCGACCCTATAGCTTAAATTTCCAATTTGACTCCATAACTTTACTTTAAAATACTCCATATCTTTACTTTCCAATTTGACACCATTACTTCATTTTCCCATTTGACTCCATAACTTTTCTTACCAGTTTGATACCATAACTTTACTTTGATAATTTCATTCCTTAACTTAACTTTCCAATTTGATTCCATAACTTTACTTTGATAGCTTGACTCCACAACTTTACTTACCAATTTGATACCATAACTTTACTTTGATAATTTAACTCCATTTCTTTACTTTCCAATTTGACTCCATCACTTTACTTTACAATTAGACCCTATAACTTTACTTCCCAATTTGACTCCATATCTTTAGTTTCCCATTTAGCTCTATAACTTAACATTCCGATTTCCTCAAATTATCACACGGTAACATACTTTAAAATGTTCACAGTTTATTAATAATATAAAGAATAACAAATGTTTGTTTTCTACCTGCATTAGTTTGTTTACCCTTTATCTTAACTTATATATGATATAAATACACTGTGAGAAAATATACTGAATTTCAATGTTTTTGTGGCCTTACTTTGCAAACTGCTCGTAGAACCTGAAGATTTCGCCCGGTAAGTGTTCATAAAATACATTGAATAATAATATATATGCCAAATGATGCAAAATCATAAAAATTCTTGTACATGTACCGCTGTCCTTCTAAATGCAATTATTCAGAGACGGCTTCGGTCAAAAGAAATTAAAATGAAAAAAGTATTGTTTAACGGAGAGCTTTATACAAATGCACACGTTAACCAAACATTATACATATATTAAATAACTGCATCAATTTGTTACGGGGATGAAAAGAGCCCCATACCTGCTCCAAAAGGGAACAATTCGGGGTCTTTTTACTTTCAGAAAAGGTTCTTTTCCGAACGAGCAGGAGAAGGGTCGAAGATGATGCGAATGACAGATATCCCTCCGACTTAAAGGACATCCATGTCGCCTTATCGAATTCAATCGTCCTCCTCCTCACTTTCTTCTTCACCATCATTATCATTATCATTATCATCATCATCATTCTTCTTATGCTTCTACGTCTTCTTATTCTTCTTCATTTTTTATTAAATTTATGTTTCTAATTTATGTCTCTGTTTTGGAGATACCGGTAATTGTACTATAAATGGCTATTAATGTCTCAATAACATATTTGTATCAAAATAAACAAAACGAAATAAGTCTACTCACCAAAAGTTCCTACAACGCACAAAATTAAACAAGCGCACAAACTCTTCATCTTTTTAGATCTTGAATTTTGCCGAAACGTTAATTGCTGCAAAAAACCAGTACGTAATCGTACAGCAACGCTCGAACGCTCTTTAGCGACGAATAGGTTTAAAAGAAGTGAGAGTCAACGATACCGATAATTTATATCATTCTCCCTGTAATCGTTATTTACATGTAAGTACCATTATCTTATCTTAATCATAATCACGGGTTTAAGGTTTGCAAGGATAGTCACAAGGTTCACAACCGTTCGTACATTCGTTATTCCTCCTCCCTTGTTAACCGTTTGTTGGGTTTATCGTTCCACTAACAGTATTTCAGTTATCTGGAGACAGTGTCCACTTGAAGCAGATATAATGCTGCCTTCATTGTGCATAGCATGTCGTGAATACCTGGCATGATACCACACACAGTTACAATGCTTTGACACCGGGTCAACCAGTCGTGGAACTACCCTTTTAAGCGTTAATTGAGCGTTAGCAAGGGAACTATACCACTAACATTTTTGACGACTTTGGTATGTCGCGGTCCGGGCCTCCCGTACCTGGAGCCGACGCTCTACCGATTGCGCAACCAACAGGTCCGGTACTTGTCCGCCTGTAAAATCTTGATAGGGTAGGGTAGTATCTTTCACAGTCGAGTATATTTTGAAAGAGTTTGCTGCTGGGGAGTGCCCGGCTGTTCAAACGTCATCTAAATGTGTAATTGCGCCAGTACACTGTCTATATTAAACATGTTTTCCTTATTTGATGGGTTTGAATCCACGTCTGAGCTAAAGTGACTGTGAGTTTTTTTTCCGATTACTTGCGGTGCCCTACGGTCGTGAAAATTGATATTTCCCTGTCAAGTGAACGCCACGGGACCATAATTATGTCGGTTAATCTTAAAATTTATAAAAATATGAACATTTGTCAGGGGTCTTCATCTCCCAATGACAGCGAAACTCGGCATAGAGACAATGACTGGGTTGGTGGGATTTAACGCCTAAACAAAACATGCAGTTTTTTCCTTTAAAATCTGGAACCGTTACGAAAATCAATGTTAGTGTGGTATCGGATACTTTGCACTGAAGAAAATGTTCTTAAACAATTAAATCAAATATTGTTACCGAAAAAGAACCCGCGAAACCCTGTTCATAGATACCATACACATATATGTGAAAAGTGAAGGACAGCATTACAAACATATTTCTTATCTGAGCTGATATTTTTTCAATGAGAAAACAGTGCTCGTGACCACTTACCTGTCAGATAGCATTATACCATCATCCGAGTAATACGTGTTGACGTCGATATTTATTTTAGCAGACACAACTAATATGTTTATTATAAATTTGGATTTTTTCACCCTTTGGATGAAATAACAATTGAGGTTGTGTTCAGTTCCTTGCATGGCCGCATTTTACCTGTTATTCATCCGAAAAGAACCTTATATATTCGAAAGTATTTATATAAGGCAAATTTCCTTGTAATTGTGTCTTAGTCTTTAGAAACGGCCCAGATACGCGCCTGGAAGTAACTGGGATTGTTTCTTCAAAAGAGCAAGCGCATGTCAGCTTGTGTATTCTTTATGTCATCATTAAACTGTTTTAAAATAACTACAAAAAATGTGTCCTTGTTTGGTACACAATGTTATCGATTATGACGATGCAAAATTAATTATAACGTTTGACAAAGGATGTCTCCAAATGTAGACAGAAAAACAAACATTTTACACAAACGCGAGCCATTCTTCCATGTTATTTTAAACTTTTGACAGAAATATAATTTTTTCCAGCCTACCGACGTATTTTGGGAATCTGATCACGCATCGAAAACCGTACAAATCGGATCTTGATTTGTGATAATTTGAACTCGTCAATGGTTTGGTACGTCAAAAACCACCAACATAACAATAGCCAATAGCTTAATTATAAGAAATATGTGTGGTTTATCTTTTTGAAAATTCATACAAATAATCAAGTTCGACAGAACAGATCTATTTATTTATTAGAATACTCGTGATAATGATTTTGTCACGAAAACTATGTAAGCCAAAAAGTTACAAAGGAAAACCCCACTTACATTGATTTGGACAAGATAACACCGTTTCTCATTTATTCATCTATACATGGAACTACAACATGCTAGTTATGACTATTCAATCAAAAGAGGTTTACATTGCTTTATCTTTCAAACAAATGTAACAGACAATGTCAATAAATAGTTCTAGTGATCTACGTTTTTTCTAAAGTTGAGACAACTCTTGCAGACTCAAATGAGACATACGTTATAGTTACGTCCCGTGTCACTGATGTCATTTTGTTTATCCATCAAGATATATTACTCTTACACAATGGTAATAAGAATTACTAAGATATAGAGTGACGTCCCTTGTATCTACATATTGTTGTACTTGACTCTCCTATTAACGTTACGCATACTGTACATTTCTATTTTGGGGTTGTATATTTCTAGTAACGTGAAAATAAGTTCAATCAATGCTCTACCGACTTGTCGGATATCATCTTTATACAAATTCAAGAGTTCAAATCGAACACTCATGGTGAGAAATAGTTATATAAATTAAGTAGCATTTAAATCACAGTAAATACACACAAAACAAACTTAATATGGCACTCAAAGACGTGAAAATACATTTTATTATTAGTTTTTGCCTAAAAAAGAAAAGATTTTAAAAGAAATTACAGTCAGAAGTGTACCGCTTTTGTTAACCCACTTGTTTATGTGAGTCTCCTAGCAACGAATACATTTCTTTATTTCTTCGTTCTCCGTGTCAATTTCAACACTGTCTGGTCACGGTTCAATTGCAAACAGTGTTTTCTTGCTATTTAGTTCTTATTCGTGTTCGCAGGCATCTACGTCGTGCGGCTTCGATTATGTCACGTGGTACGTTTCTGACGTAGATCCGTCGCTCTGGCGAGGGACTCTTTGACTTTTTAGGCACTGTTGGTGCATCGAGAATCAATCCTCTCCGAGTAGAGTATGGATGTTCCGTGGGAGGCAGCGGAAGCGGCTGATTCAACGGAACCTCCTCATCTGTATGAGTGATGATGTGTATTTTAGGCACGGAATCAACCTCATCAGTCACATTATCATTATCGTCCCGCGATACACTCTTGTCCAGATCACCGCTCTGTGATATGCTCTCATTCTCCGAGCCTGCCTCGTCCGACCGGTGTCCATTGCCTCTTGATGCCGAGAGATCGATCACTCCGTCATTGGAGTTTGAGTTATATGACACAAACGAATACCGCGGTACCTTAGCGGCACTTCTAGACAAATCAAGGGACATCGCTTCCTCGGGAGTTCTGGACCGTTTGTAAGAGAATGGTTCCACCCGACGGGAGTCCGATCGTCCGTATGTCAATGCCAAATCTGGCAGGGAATTCCGACTTCCTGACCGAACGTTTTCTGTCCGGTCGTACTCACTACCAGAAGTCACTGATTGTGGACTATGCAGGGATAGCGGCCTGGGAGACACAGGAAGTCGAATTTTCTCTGGGCTGCTAGTTGACGGCTTTGTTTCAGGGGATCTCGTCTTTGAATTATTTGTAGCGTTGAAATGATTCTTCAGTGTTTCTAATGTGAGCGGAATCGGGATCGGGACTGGTACAGGAATTGGCATCAATACCGGAAATGGCACCATGACGGTAACCGGCGGGACTCCATTTGGAGTCATCGGCATAGGTGGGCGTAAATGCGACATTCCCGGAGGAAAATTAGGTACTAGGCCGGGGAATGCCCCGTTTTGAAACATATTTGGGAAATCCACGGGGAACAGACTGCTGGTCCGGCGGTCTGCCAAGCTTGGAGACGAGCCGGGTCTGGTGTGTGCGTGTGTTTCAGTTTGTACAGGAGACTCTGACATAGAGGACCGCCCAGATGTCGGACTTAGCAAGTCATGAGTGGAGCCAGGCTCTTTTTTTACAAATCGTTTATCTGACTTCTCTCCACGATCTGACTGCGAAGAAGGCGAAACAAGCTCCGCCGGTGCCATGTTACCCGGATACGGCGGGAAACCATGAAGGAGAAGGGGTGGCATACCAGCCATTGGAGGCTGTGTTTGACTCATGGCACCCATCATCTGTGCCTGATGAATCCACGGTGCCATCCCGGCTAATGCTGGGTGCATGAAATGTGGCGGCAACGCTGACATCATGGTCGGGTGAGAAGAGGACGTCGGAACCTCAGGTCGTCCAGGGCTGGCTCTCTCGGTGTCCCTCTCCCGCGCAATGACACTACGCCGATGTTTCATTGTGGAGTCATTTTTCATTCTATCTATTAAAGTGTGTCTTGTTTGTTCACTTGAGTCTGGTGACTTTTTCGCCAACTTTTCACAACTGCTTAGCAAAGTCTTTCTAAAGTGTTCACGACTTTCACGTTTCTCAATCCTCGCCCTTTCTCGGGCAGATTCGCGAGCCTCCGCTGCTCTGCGAGAGGACTCGCCACTTAGCCACAAATCCGGAGTAATCAAAATTTCTTTCTCATTGTCTTTATCATCTGAAACCTCGTTTCCCTTTTCTGCCATCTTTTTTAAGTGTTCCTGTGTTTCCTTGCAAAATATGCTCATTTTGTACTGATTCAAACACTTTTCACTACAAAACTGCAGCTGAGTTTCGCCATCTTGAAATTCAACATAGTTCACCGTGTGCCGGACGTGCTTACACCAATCACATATCTTGCTTTTCTTGAAAGAGGCTCTGCGGCACTGCGTGAAACACACCTCACTACAGAAGACTTTACTTCCGGTTGGGGTCTCCAGGCAGAATTGCTTGTTGCCTGGTTTCTTGCACCAGGCACATCGGAGTAAGGCGTCCGACTCGGAGGATGCACTGGATGACCTCTCATCCGACTCTAAAAGTAGAAACGTTTTTGTTTTTTTATAGAAGTACATGTACATTACTCGTCCATTGGGAAAAAGTGTTTTTGGAAAAGTATCGAATCTTCGTTCTCATGAAAATATGCCTGAATTGGATCCGTGTCCAAGTCGGCACTGTAAATCAGCCAATGAAGTAAAGTTCATTTTGCGCATTTTCATTGGACCACTGGCTGTTATGAATATTCATGTAAACAAACTTTAACCAGTCTAATACCCCACGGCCACCATTAAGCAGGGTGGTATGAGTGAACGCAGATTCTGACGATGGACTTTAACTAATTATACGCATAGTATCGTAAAGGACGACAACTGTCGCGCTGTCTACAGACGCCAGCTAACGCAACCAAAGCAAAAGACTAAACACTATTCTGATTTAAAACTTATTTTATTCCTATCAAGTCAGCTTTGTAGAGGAAACTATTTCAAATTAGAAAATTGAGCCGCCTGATAATGACTCGTAACTAGAATCGTCTTTAATAAAAGCGCATCAATCACGTTTATGGAGCAAGGAGAACGCGACAAAGGCCGCCGCTAGTTAGTGTCTCAATATTTTAATGACGTGCTGGATCGAATTCTATCTGACAATAGCGCAAGTGCGTGACTTTAATCTAGCTGATATTAAGAGTCTAATAGGAATATGATACTATGAATATACTATTTCAGTATTGTTAAGAAAATCAGAGAAAAGGTACAAGAGAGAGGAAAATACACTGGCTATATAGAATTAAGAAATTTAAGAATGTCACGTCTTTAGGCAGGGTGACTGGGAGATTCCAAAACAACAGATGATATGTGAGACTTCTGTGGACCTTGCTTTAATGCAAGTCTGTCACACTTTGTATTTTTCTAAATGTTAGTTTGTGTTTAATCAAAACCTTATTTTACGATATTAGTTGCAGAAATTTTATATTTGCTCTGATCACTAGATTATATGTGAACATGTAAAATGTGTATTATCGTAGGTTGGGTTGAAACAAAAGCATCGCGATGCCTGTCCGCTACATTTTAGCCGTTTTAGCTCCATAACATAGCATTTTCGAACTGCGCGTGCGACAGCATACGTATTGTGTACACGGCACTTATAAACAATACTCTGATTTCCCTGATAGTGAGGCAGTAGTTTAAAAACATACGTAGTGCGAATAGTTTCGTTAAACGTGATATGTAGTTACACAAAACTCTGACTTACGAAGTGCGGGTAGTTTGGTTCTATGTGATATGTACCTAGCATAAAACTGTGACCTACGTAGTGCGGATAGTTTGGTCCTATGAGATATGTACCTAACATAAAACTGTGACCTACGTAGTGCGGATAGTTTGGTCCTATGAGATATGTACCTAACGTAAAACTGTGACCTACGTAGTGCGGATAGTTTGGTCCTATGAGATATGTACCTAGCATAAAACTGTGACCTACGTAGTGCAGATAGTTTGGTCCTATGAGATATGTACCTAACATAAAACTGTGACCTACGTAGTGCGGATAGTTTGGTCCTATGGGATATGTACCTAACATAAAGCTGTGACCTACGTAGTGCGGATAGTTTGGTCCTATGAGATATGTACCTAACATAAAACTGTGACCTACGTAGTGCGGATAGTTTGGTCCTATGGGATATGTACCTAACGTAAAACTGTGACCTACGTAGTGCGGATAGTTTGGTCCTATGAGATATGTACCTAACGTAAAACTGTGACCTACGTAGTGCGGATAGTTTGGTCCTATGAGATATGTACCTAACATAAAACTGTGACCTACGTAGTGCGGATAGTTTGGTCCTATGGAATATGTACCTAACATAAAACTGTGACCTACGTAGTGCGGATAGTTTGGTCCTATGAGATATGTACCTAACGTAAAACTGTGACCTACGTAGTGCGGATAGTTTGGTCCTATGGGATATGTACCTAAAATAAAACTGTGACCTACGTAGTGCGGATAGTTTGGTCCTATGGGATATGTACCTAACGTAAAACTGTGACCTACGTAGTGCGGATAGTTTGGTCCTATGAGATATGTACCTAACGTAAAACTGTGACCTACGTAGTGCGGATAGTTTGGTCCTATGAGATATGTACCTAACATAAAACTGTGACCTACGTAGTGCGGATAGTTTGGTTCTATGTGATATGTACCTAACATAAAACTGCGACCTACGTAGTGCGGATAGTTTGGTCCTATAGGATATGTATCTAACATAAAACTGTGACCTACGTAGTGCGGATAGTTTGGTCCTATGGAATATGTACCTAACATAAAACTGTGACCTACGTAGTGCGGATAGTTTGGTCCTATAGGATATGTATCTAACATAAAACTGTGACTTACGTAGTGCGGATAGCCTGGTGCTATGTGATATGTACCTGTACACATGTTACCAAGTCACTGTAACCCTTTTCACGCTGCATTTATTAAGGGTGGTATCTGTCAGTTTGGACCAAAGTTTTGGTTTCTTTACCAACCAAATAAAGTATTGAAAAGATCAAATGAAATTCTGTTTACTGATGCCCTTCATTGATGTGAAAAGTAAATCATGACAACGGACTCGTCAGTTCAAATGTATGTTTCCTATCTGAACCAGGGCTGCACTGTTAGCTATTTGTAAACAAAGAAATCTACATGACCACGTACTTTTAAGACCACCATCCTGGTAATACGCCCTGACGTCGATATCTGTTTAAAGCAGAAATCATCGTGTTTATGTAAAGATTTATAAGTAATGCACATTTCGAGGCATTTATTTCGCATTAAATACTGTCTATCGATTAAGGAAGTGTTCAAAATCGTCTTTACGAATTTAAGCAGAAATTATGCCTACACTTTTGATAAACAGGGATAAGTAACTGTTAAATATACTTCGTAGAGGTTGGATACTACCGTACAAATAAAAATCTTTGTTTGTTGTTGTTGTTATTGTTTTGTCTGTTGTATTTTGTTGTTTTTGTTGCTTTTTTATGTAGTTGTTGTTTTTTTATGTTGCTAAAAGGTGAATTAGCCGATGAATCCCGATTGACTAATTCATGCTTTCAGCAAGTACGTACCGGCTCTCTCCTGACTGATAAGAGCGGTGACCAGGTTCATGTGTTGGTTGACCAGGGACTGTGCATCACTGATGGCAAGGCCTGAAACACAGAGACATTAATCACCAACATTGCACAAGCATAAACTGACCGTTCCAAACTAGCTGTTAATAACCAACCAGAAAACGGTGATTATTTTACCCCAATCGGAACTCCTCAAGTAATTCCGTCCTCGGGACAATCATCCCTCGGATGTATCTTGTGCAATAATTCTTACTGAAATCACGATCGTTTTGTTCGCCGGAAGTCGAAAGAAGAATATGCCTAAAATGTAGTTCGCACTAAACATCAACAATAACGCCGTTTGACAGCTGCGTGTCTGCTGCGGCGGGTAAATTAAACTTGGATGATTTAAATTTGTAGCCGCCACATATTGAAGTTTTACAGGCTTAATACTATAGTGAGCTGTCATTCGAGCTGCCATCTTTGTTTTGACGTCTGTCACAAAAGTAGTCCCATTTAGACAAACGACCGAGGTGATCCGACTACATACATACATCCGAGAGATTCGTGGATTATCCGAGGTGTTTCGATAAAATTTACCCCTTAAAAAGTACTCAACAGCGAACGGGGAAAATCTTAAAAGCAACCCCCAGCATGCAATGTCTATACGGTTCCAAACAGCTCGAAACCTTAAGAAGAAAATCATTTGTATCAGTATTTGAGAGCAATATCAATAGCAACATAAATATAGAGTTACCTATAGTTAACAGTGGCAAAAAACTGGTTTTTTCATATCTGTAGAAAAACACCCTTCACATATTCAACGATGTCCGGTTGTGGTGTTCAGGCGTGGTTTGCATTTAAGAATCTCCATCCAGTGATAGCTTGTGAGCAAAAAGCACCAGTAACTAAGAACTTAGAGCAAGATATTAAATGCAGTCAATACCCGCAACCGATCTCTAGAATCACCGAATTCCCAATCCCCTCAGCGCAAGGGATTGAAACGTTGTCAAGGCGACCATGTACATGTAATAACTTATCTTCAGCTGACCTGCGGTGTGCCAGTGGTTCTTCAAATTCATTTGTTAGCTAGACGTCGATATTCTTACACTTATTGTACCAATAGTTTCAATGTGATGTCATAGGCACTGATAAGACAGTTTAAGGCAACCATCTTTGAAGGCAGAAGCTAATGCAGGCCGAAATCTGGAAATATGTGTTGTATTAAAATAACCACTGTGTTTTTATTTTCCGGTCTATTTTAATGAACTTTACATCAAATTTTTAACAGCTTTTATGAAGTATTTTTACCACCCAAAACTATATTTTGAAAGTTTAAAAGGTTAAAAAATACAACCAAAAAGTTACACTGTTCATTTTGTTTAAGGATAAGGCAATAACTGTATTTATTTTTGTGTATTTATTCTTTGTGCTTTTATCATTTTTAAAAATATTGCATTTTAGAATATGAATTTCAAGAGCTTTCCAATGGAGTATAGCTTTTAATTTTTGGACCAACAATGAAAAAATTACAAGAAAATAAAGTTTACGCTGCTATACAATTCATCTGAAAATCACTTGAAGTTGTCACCAAAGATGGCTGCCAAGATAAGGGATCTTCACTGAAGTTGAAACTATCAATAGCTACGATTTTTTAAACCAAATGCATGACTGTATATCACCAACAATATAAGTGTTCGAAATCCTTTTTTCCATAGAACAATGTTTACACATATCTCAGACATTATAAAAAATAAAAAGATGGGTAGTTTTAGTTTAGCGACCCTGCTTCTGCAAAATTTTGTTGTTCCTGAAGTTACTGCTGATGTTTCTGTTGTTACATAAAATGTACATGAACAACAAAGGTTTGTCCCACCACCCCAAGTAATTGGCTCTCAAAATGTCATACTGAGAGCTATTGCGTCTATAGCAGCATCAGGTTGCAGGCCCAATTAACGTATTCGATTACAAAACCGTATCTGTTTACATTCGCAGAAGAACATAATTTCCTATTATAATATCGAATTCATTAATTGCAATAATTACAGATCCACGTTTGGCCCAAGTTACTGCTATGTTGAGGTATCACGTGTAACTAATACCACACAGTGGTGCGCGGCGTCGGACAACCGGTGTTGGATAACTTCGGGTTTTATCGCAATGTCTCGATTCGTCGTTATTATGCTACATTTATTAATAAGTGGTATATAATCTTAAGTTTTGTGCAAACAATTTAATGCAAAGGTAACAAGACAATGCTAGATACTCTCCTAATCAAACAGCTCCAAGAGGAATCTACACAATTTACCTTATTTGCCTGATCAATTTAGCTTAGCAGGTTAAGCGGTCGTAATCAGGGTTTTATATTGCGACGGAGGTAATTGTGCAAATATGTACATGCAGGTAAATCAATGTTAAAGGTAAAAAACATGGTATACGTGCAATTTACTTAACGTTTAAACACTCAACGGATAGAAAATCTTCAGTTTTTATCTTTCTTGCAGTTCTAACTAAATATTTGATCATTAATCGGGTATGACAGTTTCCAAACCAGGCCATTAAAATGACTCACGCAATGAGTGTAGATTAAAAGGCTCTCAAACATGTCCTTCTGGCTATATGACTGCTAGTCTGTAGCTATTTACCTGCCTGCCTGTCAGTCTGTCACTCTTTTTGTCTCTCCTTCTGATTGGTTGTCTGTCTGTCTGTCTGTCTGTCTGACTGTCTGTCTGTCTGTCTGTCTGTCTGTCTGTCTGTCTGTCTGTCTGTCTGTCTGTCTGTCTGTCTGTCTGTCTTTTCAACCTGCTTGCAAGCACGCCCGTCTGTTTGCCTGACTGTTTGTCTGTCTTGGTGGCAGCCTGCCTGCCTTCCTGCATGTTTCTCTTTCTACCTGCCTGAATGTCTGCTTGCCTATCTGTTAACCTGTCGATCTGCATGCAAGCATGTTTGTCTTTCTTTCTGACTGTCAGCTTGCCTGTTTGTCTGCGTGTCTGTCCGTCCGTTTGTCTATCAGTCTGCCAGTCTGTATGTCTGTCTGCTTATCTATATGTCTGTCTTCCTTTCTGCCCGTCTGCATTTCTACTAGCTTATCTGTCTGTCCGTCTGTCTGCCCCTCTGTCCGTCCGTCCGTCCGTCTGACTTAGTAGCTACATGTGTTTTCACCCGCCTGTCCCTCTGTCTGTATGCCTGCCTGTCTGTCTGTCTGTCTGCATGTCTGTCTGTCGGTCCGTCCGTCCGTCCGTCTGACTTAGTATATATATGTGTGTCCGCCTGCCTGTCTTCTGTCTGCGTGTGTGTCTGTCTGTCTATTTGTTTCTCTATTTTTCTGTTTATATGTTTTTCTATTTTCGTCTGTTTTTGATTGCCGCTTGTTCAACTTGTCAGACAAAATGAATCTCTATCACTTGATTTAAATTCAGACGTAGAGGAATCGCGAAGAGAAGGTCATGGATGAAACCGAATGCGTTTTAGACGGAAACTCCTCGATGCCCTCCCATATACCGTTTCGAATCAAGTTGCATATCCGTGGGGGTCTTTGCTATAATGAAAACATCAAGCATTAATCAAGTATGGCAGCCGGAGTGATGTATGTACTATTATCATGTAATTTAAGGAGCTCGGTCCTGGGTCAATCTAGCGCCTCGATTCTAAGTTCCAGTCATATCACGTGACATACATAGTTCACCGCGAAAACCCGGGACGCAAAACAAGATGGCGTACGCATATCAAATTATACAAAAACACTAAAATGCACCAAAATGCCAGGGATCGGGTTTTATTTTTCATGTTATTCCACAGACATTTTATCGATGGAGATATTTTTGGTTTTCAAATTGCCACACATGTGGCATCCGTGCCATTTAGTGTTGTTCTGAAATCATCTCAATACCGGAAACCCGGCATATCGCTGACCGAATCCTAGAGCGCTGCGGAAGATTAAATACCACGATAATAAGCGTATTAGATGACAATTCTATGCTTATGAACCTAGCCAACTGAACTGTTTTCCATACTTATAATGTATACAATGTGCCAGACTATTCAAGCCTAAGGAACGTATTTGCAGAGTTTGCGCATTTTATTACTATATTTATCATCATCATCATCATCATCATCATCATCATCATCATCATCATCATAACAATCCTCGTCCTTTATTTCTCCGCCTCCTTTTCGTCATCGTCATCGTCGAAGCCTACTCCGCTTGAACCACCAGCAGTAAAAGCAACGCATTGCAACTACCAACATATTTACATCAGCATCACTATAGCCATCCCACCCCACACCCCGCTCTCCCCCTCCCCCTCCCCCCTTCGCACCCATCTTCTTTTTGATTTTCTTTCTTCAATTCTTCAAATTACATAAATCACATTTCTAAGTGTTATAACGGTCGTTAGAAGAAAAAAAAGAAAAATATCTGCAAAATCTTACAAGTTGTCTGTCTAACATCCTCAAGTTAACCAGTTTGACATTAAACTAAATAGTGTAATAACATGCAAATATGTAACGCAGTACAAAGGAACTCACTCACAAACAGTGGGTGTAGGTATTCATAATTTTCGTTGAGGGTATGGAGTTCCGTTCTAAAGAACGCATCAAATGACAGATTAATAACTGTTCTTAAGATGTTTAAAATGTCTAATTAAAAGCGAAACCGTATACGTCTGTTGGTTATAAGGCAGCATTTAGTTGATCTGCTATTCTGGGCCTAGAAACTAATGCATGCGCATTGTTGCTAATTGCTTTAATAGCTTATTATTCTCAGATTACGAAAGTGTTCTCGAAAGATATTTAATTGCACGCTTCAACGATCGAAAACACGTCGTGACTTTTCCAGTTGTTTTGTAATAAAGCTAGTTTTTCGGTGTCTTATTTCAGCATTGTACAATTTACTGGCATGTACATAAACAGTACACCGACGGTAATCCGAGGGATAACTGTTATATACCTAGGGACAGGGAAAAAAAAGCTGTATTAAATTGCTTTGTATTGTTTCCAACACCTGTAAAAGGTGCGGCCAATTATTATAAAAACAACAACATATGTATTAAGAGATGTATAGATAACGGCATACTACACATCTGTGCTTTAAAAAAATAACATATCTGGCCGGTACCGAAAATAGTTTCATTATGCAAAAAGAGCAAAATATTCTGAAAGATTGCTGGATAATGGATATTCAGTCATAATTTGTTTTATTGTTGAAAGTTTTTTCTAGGGAGTGTTGGCTGCATTATCGTGTTTTGAAAATTTAACAAGCAATGGTAGTTCTTGGTTTAATGTCGACTGTTAACTCTTTCGGATGTTTGATATTAAGAGTAATTTAGAGTATTCTTTTGAATATTTTGCTGTACAATCGCGGTGGATAAGGTTAGAAATAGAAATGAGGTAATACATTCTATAAAAAGCCTCTGAGGTATGCACGGTTCAGATGAATGTTTAATTACAGTGTCATCCTACTGTTCTCAATAAATGACCGAATGAGATTAAAATAACAAGAGAACCGCTGATGCGAAGCATCAAAGGCGACGCAAATAATTTAAACAAATTTGAAAGAAATTGTGGCATACATTTAAACTTACACTTTATTCAAATACATGTTAAAAATAATCAAATAAAATATTAAAAAATATAGAACTCCATGAACCGAAATATGACGTATTTTATTAGGGTTATGAATGTCCGCAAAACAGACTTTTTCCATGTGCCAATTTTAGTGAGCATTCCATAATATACAGGCGACGCGCTGGAGCGATTTACTATTTAAGCCTGGAGTTGTTTATTATCCTATAATCTTTAAATTATATCAATACTCAAACTATTATAACTTTTCATGGTATAACTCAGTTAAAAATAACCAACAGTATTCTTATTTTCTGCTTCCTTATTCCCCTGCCTGACACATTGAACGGATGAAAACAAAATGGTAAAGACTGTAGGAATCAGTCATAAAAATAAACTACTTAAGATTTTTTTTTCTGTGCTTTAAGGATTTTACGAAACGATACATCAGTATTCTGTTCTGGTATGTTCACATACATGTAACTCTTACCATTTAGAAATGATTAGCAAATATATTGCTCGATGGAGGTCTCAGGTTTGAGACCGGGCTGAGAACACAAAAAAAGTATTTATTTAATGCGTGACAATTGCAGAAGTTCCCTTGGTACTTGTTGTTGATAATGTTTCTTTGTTATTGTTTTTTCCGTATCTCGCTGCAACAAGACACAAGAGATGACATGCCGTTCTCTAATTTTTCGTAAGGTTTCGAGCGGCGTTTATGTTTAAGATTACGACGAAAAAGTGTTGGCTCTTATAGGACTACATGTTATTTGTAATTCTTGGTAGTGTATTGTATTACATGTACAGGCTAAATCACTGGTTGGTTATTAACACTGCTGTATATGTTAGAACAAACACAGACGTTTAGAACAAAACTTATATCTGTTACTGACTCAAAGGATTCGGCATTAAAAAGCATCCATACTAAATCCATTCTAAATCTCAGCATAATGTAAATTTAAATGGGTACACTAAAAAGGGTATTGTATTGACGCGTCGTTAACAGATGTTAGGCAGGAAAATATGGCCAATATGAAAGTTTGTAAAGAGTACAATGTCATATGTCTTTACTTTAAAAAAGGATAAAAAAGGATTTGATTTGTCCTCTGTAATTTTTTTAATATTTATCTCTTTTTTTCTATTGAAAAAAAGGTATCTGACGTAATCAGTGCAGCAGAAATAGCTCACAATGTCGGCCATGTTAAACCTAGGGTATCCTCCTTGGTTATATATTTTATGTCAACAACCCTTAAAGCTTTCTGCTATAAGATGTCATTTTCTTATCACATGATCTGCTTCATAGTCACGTGGAATGCGCGCATGCACGGTTTACTAAATATCCAATGTGAGCAGGCGATGTGTGAACACAAGACGGTTTTACATTCTTCATAATGTACGAGAATCAAGTATATTGTGATTAACCTTAGACTTTTCATAATTCAATATATTTCTTACGTTTTCGTAATCTGGATTTCAGTCTGGCAGCAGATTTGTTTTTATCGTCCTTAGAGTTATCGTCCTTGGTGACTTCCTGTCCGTCCCTGGTGTCAGTGTAGTTGTCAAGGTTAAGGTTCTCGGTGTCCGTGCTGTTGATTTTGTCCTCGTACCCAAACAATCCCAGCAGTTCATTCATCGTACTCTCGGCATAATTCTGAAGAGAAAGGCACACCATTATAGGCATACATAAAAGTCTTAAAACAAAACCGTACAACTTGCTTTTTTCGAACGAGACAATAAAACTACATGTATTTTAACATCCGTCTAATCCTTAAACAAAACCGTACCCTTGGCATAATGAGGTCCCAATCAAGTATAAAAACGTTTCATTGTAATAAGAACACAATTACTGTTCAAATGACAAACTTTGTTTCCAAATGTATCAAAATACACGAGAAACATATGCACACACAACCACATTTGATGAAACAACATTATATACCTGTGCCTAGCTAATATGCTTAGCATTGGTTGTGGTCAGGGCGTGAAACCAATTATTTGGGTCCTTTGAAAAATTAACTTCAGGAATTTTGACCGTTTCACTTGGAACGGTGTGAACTGGTATGGATCCGCGGCTGGTAACTATAAGTAATAACAGTCAGTTAATATAGCCATTGGTCTAATGGCAGGGGCGTAGCTTGACAGAAAAGCATATGTAGGCACTTTACAAAGGGATCCTAGGGAATGCTCGCATAAAATTCAGGCGTGTTTAATGTTTACATTTTAAACATTAACCGCTCTATCACCTTCGCTTGGTTCCGGGTGCTTAGTGTAACGTCAACATATTTTTTGGCAAATACGGGTACTGGCTCATACATAATAAATTGAGACTATGTTTAGAGTTACGTATTTAACATCATCAGATATAACTGTTCTTTAGCGTTTTTTAGTGAAAGAGGATGTTCATTCAAACATTTTTTACTTTCGTTGCAGCACACAATTGACGTATATGCATGTTTATCACAATATTACGTGCTTTGAGACGACCCCCGAAAACTTGTTTGGAATATTTCACCTAAACACCGTTGACATTGACCTTTACAAACGCTGTGTTTTCAGAAAGAAATGAAATCAAAGGATTGAAAACTAAACAGGTATGTAAGGAAGAGAATTGTTGAAGTTTTTGATGCTAAATTTCCTCAAAATTTGTACATTTTAATGCCTAATGAGCGATTAATTGCGTTAGACCCCCGAAAACTTGTTAGACCATGCTATATTAATTTCGTATACATGATTTTGCTACACTTGTCAGTAACAATAAATCTATGTACCTATGGAATTAGGCGCAATAGATTGTGTGATTAGTGTATCTGATACTCATGCATATACTGTGACCGCCGACCCCTTGCATTTTTAAAATTTTGATTTTTGAGGAAAATGTGTAAGCACGTGCCTACAGTGCCTAAAGGAAGCTACGCCAGTAAATGAGAATGCGTATCAAAGGCAACACGAAAATCTGCCAGATAAGCAAATTAAAGTTTAAACAAACTTTTTTATTAAACTAAAAACAACATCATTTGTACACCTTTATATACAATAAACCTGACTTAAACATGTGATAAAAATAAAACACACACACACACACACACTCCCCCTCCCCACCAACCAGGTAAAAGAGTACAGTTGTGACAAACACATACATGCAAACTTAAAACATACTAAGCTTTTAAAGTAAATTTTGTTGACTACTTAGGTCGAAAGTAAGGGTACCTTACTGTGTATAAATATTTAGAATTTACTACGATCAAGCTGAAGGGGTCTTAATTGATACCTTCCCCCCACCAAAACTTTCTGGATTCGCCCCTGTGTCACGGTGCAACCACTTAACATGTACCATCTATTAATCCTTAAAACCAACATGCGGCATAAGTTGTGTTCGTAAAGGCCTCATTGGTCTTTACAAAGCTCTAAATGTATTAGTTACCAAAGACAAATATTGGACGTAATACAATACGCGAGCTTCTAACGATTGTCAACAGCATAAACGCCCTATAAAAGTATAACAGGGCTCCGTATTTTTGAAGCTTAAAGCGACATTACCCGTTTCTAATGGAAAGAAAACACAATGATATGACACTTTAAGTGATCGAACAAAATGCCAGAAAAACAACAACAACTATAAAAAACAAATCAAATATCAAAGCACCAACAAGACAAGTCTTCCTAATGATAGCCGTCTATGTTGTTTTTATTTCATAAATATTGCATGGCAAACACTCAGTCCCAGCATCCTCTGCGACAGGAAATTGTTTGAAACTCGAACCATGATGGCGGAATCACCATTTCAAATCAGTCGGTCTCAGAAACATATCCTCGAATCAGGGAAGAAGGTTCGCCAAATTTGTTTGGACATTGATCCTTGCTGGCCATTCTGATCACTTTGGCACTGTCCGCTCTTTTTCGGTAAGCTCGGAAATGAACGAGGAGTTCCGAATCCGCTCTCGGCCCCCCTCTCCCCCTTTCTCATTATTTGTCCGGGGAAATATAACACCGTAATGCGAACGTAGTGATGAATTCAGGTTTTGGCGGCAATTTACGTTTCAAATTTCACCGTTACTGTTTGACGTATAACAATATCCGTTTTCTGGTCCTTATTTAGTTAAATATAATAAGCAGTTAATATAGAATTACAGCCGCGGTTTTAGAAAATAGCTTTTGCACGTCGTCGACTCCGATATCGGAAAGTTTATATAGAGACCGCGTTGGACATAATGTTATAATCGATATTTCATTCTGTTTTTGTTTTTTTCTGCCATTAATAACTAGAGGAAGATCAGACAATGCATTATTTGAGTTTTGATAAATATTTACAACTGCAATAGCTTCAAACGTACGAGAGGGCTTTGTGTAAGACTAATGGTTTAGCACATAAAACATTGTAAATTGAGCTATTAACGTAACCCCTATCAGATTTGTCTGTGAATTTTCATTAAAGTCCCATTCCAATTCTACCCGCGAAGAACATTATAAAACATTTCACTGCTCGTTCTTTAATTTCAAAGCGGTGACCCTTTCATCTTATTTTGACTCTAACAAGAAACATTTAATGCAAAATCAAAGAAAGAGATTCTAACTTTTTATCTTTCGGTGAGTGTGGATTTCAGGATCTCCCAAATTAGGGCGTATGCTAAGTCATTGTTATCATTTATGAATATATAAGAAAAAGTCCTATCAGCATTGCAACATATACAAAAATTCGGAAAGACACAGGACCAAGGTTTTCACATGCAAGCCAAATGCTGAAGTGAGAACAAATATATGATGAGTCATTTAACAATAAGAGCAAACCCGAAAGTTACCGCCTTGGAACGGTCAGTCGACAATATGGACCGACTGGGGTGCTTAAACCGGTTTTACAGAGCTCTAACCTCGCACTTCCTGGTGGGTTTCTCAAATGCAAGCAATGAAGAGAAAACCGATCCATTTGAATAAATGTCCAAGCGCTGAAGTTTTGTTTGACAAGTGATGACGAAGGTAGAGACGTCATTGACATTTTTTGTCCACATAGTGTTTAGAAGAGAGATATGTATTATTTCGATTAGAAGACCTACAAAAACGGTAATAGTAAATGAAATTAACTTTTTGAATCAAGAAAAAATGAAACTCAATATCATTGCATACTCCATACAACAGAAGCAAGTCAAATTTACAAGGGTTTTTAAATTCTTTTTTTTCAATTGTGCTTTTGGCAAAATACGATATGGTCGCAAACAAAATTTACCATATGTTAATATAAAGATCTTTAATTACTTGTAGTGTTGTTGATATTGTTGTTGTTGTTATTGTTGCTAGTGTTGTTTTTGTTGTTTATAATAAACAAGGTGAGTGAGAATGATGTACGAATGTAACAGGAAAGTCACTGTGATATGTGTACTACTTTTGTTGCTTCGGTTGTTTTCACTGCTGCTGCTGATACTAATTGCAATCACAAGAATGATGATGATGATGATGCTGATGATGGTGATGATGATGATGATGATGATAATGATGATAATGATGGATGATGATGATGATGATGATGATGATGATGATGATGGTGGTGGTGATGAACACCCAAACACGGTGAAAACAATCTTAAATTAAAAAAAAGAAAATGTAAAAAAAAGAAGAAATATGCTAGAATCCGATACGGTAAACGCATAACAAACATGACCACTGATTAGCGTTTGGAAAGAGGAGTACGTTGCATAATAAATGGTTCTGCAATTCAAATCAAGCTAGAGTCGCGCCTGTTGTAGACTGGTAGGCAAGTTTCTCATGCTACTTAGGTTTCTTTGAGCGGTTCGAGTGTCCGGGGTAGCTTAGAAATCGCGAGCAAGGCCTGAATGTCAGTCGACAACCTATCTAATTTGGATGTATCGAATTCTATAACTGATACACTAAACATACATACACAGCAGCGCTTCCAACGGCTCCAATATCATGTAACAATTACCGTAATGCCATAAACATATGGACCCGCGGGATAGACGCAGCAAGTTATTCGGAATTGTTTGGCTAATATCGTTGTTCGCATCATCAGATATCTGAGCGGTTGACTTATCATGATTAATTTTATACGCCGTTGAAGTTGTGTTGTGTGTTTTTTTAAAATTATTTATGAGTAATTACAGGTATGGTACAAGAACAACGAAACGATACTGGCGAGACATACCTTCAATACATATGTTTTCATATTGTAATTACCAATGAATATGAACGAAATAGAAAGAGTGTAACTGTAACTGCTGCGTTAAGTTCATAAAAAACTTTCGGAGGATGGTCGAGTGTGGCTGGGCCCCGTTTTGAATCCCGCATATATATATATATATATATATATATATATATATATATATATATATATATATATATATATATATATATATATATATATATATATATATATATATATATTACTAGGACCTGGCAAAATAATTTGACTTAAAAGAACTTTGAGATATCAGATTTTATGTTAGTATATGTATGAAAGGGGAATTTTAAGATTTTTTTCTACATGTTTTTGTATATTCCTTAATGTCTATTTGTATGCATTTCCAATGTGTTTTATTTTTTAATTTTATGAATTTTGGAAAGTGTTAAATATGACAACAAATTGACGGTCATGGCTGTTATGTGTTAACCTTTATAATATTAAGTGGCATATACACAACTGATTTAGCTTACACCTTCTTTTTTACATTTTATCATATACTAATTTATAATAATATATATATGTATATAATTAATATATTTCAAATATGTTTTAATATATTTCAAATATATTCTAATATATGCATTATATTTTAATTTAATCTAGTAGTCGGCATTTTATTGGCGAATATAAACCAAGCCAGTTCAAAATAGTTCGTGTATTATAAACCGCCAGAGTATGGCCTAATGTTAAAAATGAAAATGCACAAAATAGCGCAAAAGAGACGCAATGATTTACATAAATAGAAAGTGCGGATCGTGCTGGTTTATTTTTCATGAACCAATCTTTAAACTGTGACAAAGTCGCTTATTATATGTTATTTGTTTGTTTTAAGGGTATTTCAGTTTTCTGGAGACGGTGTTCACCTGAAGGAGATATAGTGCTGCATTCACTGTGTATAGCATGCAGTGAGCACCTGGCATGACAGCATAGGCAGTCACATTATCCTGACACCGGGTCAACCAGTCGTGGAACTACCCTTATATTTGCTTGAGTGTTAGCACGGGAGCTATTCCACTACCCTTTTTACGACCTTGGAATGTCCAAGTTCGAACTGGACTGTTAACAGTTTCTTTTGGTAAACAAGATCTTGCCCAAAAGATGTGATTTCCTATTACTGTGTGCTGTGATTTTTTTATAATTGCAAGCTAATCAGTATTGTTGCAAGCTACACTGTTAAAAGTTGGATACTCAGTTTTTTTCTCTGAAAAGGGTCCACAGAACAGTTGCGATTTCCTGTTATTTGCCGGCTACATTTTCGTCCCAATAAAAAAAGCATTTCATAAGAGACATTTTTCCAAAGATGGGTGCCAATAAAATAGACGTATATTAAGTGTAAATTCATTACACTGTGGTCACGAGCTACACAAATACATTATACAATTTTGATAAAATGGTTAAAATAGATCATGGTATTGGACAAAAGTACTAAATAAATATTATGAAATTTAATCATTTTTAACGGATAAACGTTTAACAACCGAACATTCAATTTTAACGCACATACCTCATTTCCCAACTATCATGTAATCCATAAATACGACGAATGATTTCTCCAAACCACTGAAGAAGACGTTTTAAACCCGGTGTATGACAAATTAATTCCAAACAGTCAAGTGTTCAGATCAGACCGCCCAATGTCACATCAACTCGCCCCGTTAATCCCAACGTAGCAAGGCTCGAATTTCTGTCCTTTCACTAGATTCCGCGGTACGTACCTCACTATTTAGTACACGGCATTTCGCACAAGGTTAGACTGATATACTATATGTCCAACAATTTTTCTTCTCTAACCAAGTTGCAGCAAACACTTTTTTCTTTTTCATAAAACGACCTGTCGACTTTCAAAAACTTAGGCCTGGAATCGCCCCGAAAATCATGACCCGTATTGCAATAGGCCAAAGCAAAAAGAACTCACGAAAATATGAGCTATGGTTGAGATATGAAGTGTTGAAATTCAAGCCGGTATTTAACTAGTTATACTTTGACGGTAATTTAATCTGCAGAGTTATGACAGGGACAGGTGTGTGGTTTGTGCAAGTGAGGGTCATCTGTAAGGATATACAGGTAAGTAATCGGAGTGTAGCCTTGGCGGAAGGCGGGGCAGTCACGGAAATGTCCGTCTGTCGAATAATTCGAAGGCTGATTGGAATGCGGTAGATATTTCTGTCAAACAATGATTAATATTTGTTGAACGTATGTACCAGCCAAAGAAGCATAATAAGTCTGCATACGTGCATCTGTAATTGTGTGGATTTTCTAAATATTCCTTTATCCTGAATTGTATGCTATATGCAGCAACCTCTAAGTCTTACTGTTTGTCTGTCACTATCTTTCTCTCTCGTTCTCTCCCCTTCTTTTTCTCTTCTTGTTCTCTCTCTCTGTCTCTGTCTCTCTCTGTCTCTCTGTCTGTCTCTGTCTCTCTCTCTCTCTGTCTCTGTCTCTCTATCTCTGTCTCTCTGTTTCTCTCTCTCTCTCTTTCTCAAGTTCCAGGGATAGCCTATACCCAACGCATTCTTTATTTTGTTATTTTGTTATCTACCTACAATGTATAGCCTTTTTTTAATTAGGTAGTACATATATTGTTTGGTATGTAAGTGTAAAATGTTCATTTACATACTTCTTATATTTTATGTTGCAAGGTTATTTTTCTAAGACATTAACCTGCAATGTGTTCACGTTGTATTTACGCTGGAGTGCACCATACATGTACGTCAGTTTGGCTGATCATTTATGATATACATGTATTTTATTTGGAAAATCACGAACCGTGAGAATTAACAGGTTTACCTTTAAACATGTTGCCATTACCAAATACACATTCTTAGTCATGTCTTATTAAAGTGTCTGTTAATCTGTCTGTCTGTATTAAACTGTTCATGTATCCGTGTTAATTTGTTACATGTCTGCATGTGTAAATGTGTTACATGTCTGTCTGCGTTAACTTGTTTACATGTTTGTCTGTGTTAATTTGTTTACATGTCTGTTGTTTAAATGTGTTTACATTTATGTCTGTGTTTATTTGTTTTATATATCCGTTAAGCTGTTTATCTGCCTGTTTGTGTTCACTTGTTTACATGTGTGGATGTCTGTGTTATACTGTTTATTTATTTCTCTTTGTTAATCAGTGAATCTGTCTGTATGTAATAATAAGTCAATATGCCTGTCTGTCGGTGTTATACTGGTTATATTCTTGCATCAAGCTGTTTATCTGTCTGTTTATGATAGTTTGTTTACATGTCTTATTAAAAGAGTTTATCTTTCATCTGTCTGTGATAATGTGTTTACATGTCTGTCAGTGTTAATCTGTTGACATGTCTGATTGTTTTTCTACACTGTAGTATCATCTCTATGACGGCATAAATATCTATTTCATATATAAAGTATAATTATGTTGATGAAGTGTGCAAACGGTTTTCAATAATTAATAAAAAGTTACAACTGCATAAAGTAAATATATTAAAACATTTCCAATTATCGAACGGATGCAGAACACAATGGCTGCTCACAAACATGTGCAAAATGTTGGCTCAGACAGTATCAACGGAACTTTTCTTCTTTAAAAAAAGGGGCCGTCTTAATACACCCGATCTGTGTGTAACTTAATTACGTCTTAGAGCTATAATCACAACCCAGCAGATGTCGGCTGCATCGTATTTTTAACACGATCATCACAATTGAAAGTAGCAGGTTTACAATTTCATTTGAAATTGGATTGTTATACTTTGAAATGTCTCTATTTCAAATTAAAGGCGTTAGAAGGAAAATGTGTGTAAAAAGGACGTAACTCGATATCCGTCTACAGAATCTGCTAAGGTCCGTTGTCAATCAAAGCGCTCCATCAACCGATGTTGCGGGTTCGAATTTCATGGCGGCAATAATTTGATACGCGCGCGAGGCTACAGTGCTTCGTCTGCAACTGAAGTTCACACAAAGCAAATGACACAGATACCGGTTTCACGCTGTGTTCAAAGAGTTCCCCGCAACCAGCATACATCTCGAATTACCAGAGTTTCTCTCACTTAAAGTGTTGTCTTGGGATCTTCAGATTTACGATTCGAGATTTTGCAGATCGAATAAAGCCCATACTAATTGATCTACTAAAAGTATGCAGAAAAGCGTATGATGCGCTCTAACACAAATACACACAGGCAGCTGAGAGTGTGGATCCGTTTGTTATGCAATGTACTAATAGTCTACATGCTGTTACTAGAAAGAGTAACAGTTGTATTGTTTGTTTTGCATTTGAAATACATAGCAGCGAAGCAAATATGGTTATTTAAAGTGACATCCAGCAATTTTTGCTTGAAGAAGACCCCATGCTGACAAATATCTGAGTAGAACCACCGACCGGCCAGCTGTGAGATATTTTCCACATTAGGTCCTTCACATTACCCAGTCTCACCAGCCACAATATCTCAATTGATAGAGCTTCGGCTCGGGGATCGTGAGGTCGCGGGTTCAAACCCCAGCCGTTTCAAACCAAAGACTTTAAAGTTGGTAATAGTGGCTTCCCTCCTATTGCTCGGGGCTAGGGGACAGCATTACGCCTGACTCGTCGGTGTCAGTATAATGGACCGGCCGGGTTCAGTCCCTGGGCACCTCATAAGTACCCCTGTGCTATAATGATAGAAATGTCGCTGCACAGTATCGGCAAAAATGCCGGCAAATCCCATCCCATCCCGACCCCGTCTCGAACCAACCACAGGCCAGCTGGGATATATTTCCCACATTAGTTCCTTCACCCGACACCGTCTCGAACCCAAGCGGTGAGAGGTTAAGGATTCAAGGGAGTTGCAAGTCAGCGACACTACCCCACAGTAAGGGGCGCCTCCCCGCCCGCCCAATCCCCTCTTTACTTGGTATATGAGGGCTGTAAGACTGGGAGAAAGACAAAGGTTAATTGTATTGCCAAAGACATATGGTAGTTATGTCAATGAAAACACATTGTGTATGTGTGATGTATTAAGATAGGGATTAGATGTACGTTTAGTATCGGTTTCGTTTTACATTGTATATCGGTGCTAATCATTGCATATGAGTTTCAAATATTGTACAATAAAAAGGTACTCAACGCATCATATACGTTTACCTGGGTAAATTTATTGCACTTACATCTGCAAGTTGTTTTATCGATAAAATTAAACAGGGATGTGTAAAAACCACACACAAAAAACGGACCTGGAGTGAATGTGGGTGCTTTAAAAAAATCTGGAAGAATACAACACCACGAGCATACTAATTAGCGTATTAGACATGTATACTGATCATTTCCTTGAAGCCCATAAGCTTTCAAGATTCAGTGTGGGGTATCGGATCGAGCATATCTCAGAATATCCCAGTATAGTTCCGAAAAACAGGTATGGCACACATTCTTGAAGGAACCCGATTCCTCAGTTTTACCTGCGTAAATCTAGAAGGAGTGCCAAGGATACTTGGAGAGAGAGGGAAGCGCAGGGTGTCGGGTTTCTGCCAGACGCTGTACCCTGCCGCAATTGCGGATGAGGACCTACAGGGGAACAGTCAGGCCAAAACGAGCAACTGCTAGTACGCTTGAATTCTCACTTTGCTCACTCCTCTGGAAAAACAGAGTGGACAAAAGGAAGAATACCGCTACGGGCCGATTCCTCATAAAACCTACGGCTTGGCACGTTACAGTATTAGCTGATTTCATGTCACGTGACAACAATTAAGGAGACTATTTTATGTATATATCGGTTTCTGTGTATGAAATGTAACAGTGTTCCAAACATTTCTTGTGTTTATTGTAGCATTGTATCTGTGAAAGCAACCTTTCACACTTTTTATCCTAGCATCAAAACTATATTTTATTTCAAACTTTAAAATTGATACTCGCAATTAAATTTGATAGAGCAGGCGTTTAATACAGGTGTCAATGAATAAGAAGATATAGGTTGATGTACACGGGCAAGGTATGGCTATGGGAAATCAAGTCTATTTATCTAATCAGTGTAGTTGGCAGAAAGTAAATTCGGAAAGAGTAACTGTCTTTTTTGTTTAGTTTTAATTTACAATATTCCTGTATCACTATCATCATAATTCCGTAAATATATCAGATCTACATTTAACTTTGTTACGACCTAAACACTATGTCTTGTATGATCTCAGTTCGGCACATATACACGTTTTAAAATCTACCACATTTGACCTACATATACATGTTCTTATAACATATACGATCGACGCATACCCGAGTTTTTATATCAGCTTCACTTGATCCATTTCCTTTTTTTATATTATAACCGTCACATTCAAGTATTCATATATAAACTCGTATGACACATGTGCAAGTTTGTTTTTAATTAAACCACATGCGTGACCCTTGTTCATGGTCTCAAGTCCTCTTCGTTCGACCGGACTGAAGAAATTATGTCACCTCCAGTTGGCCAGAATCAACGTGCTGTTAAATTTTGATTTTAGCTTGACATAGTTGCGATCGTTAATGATCCTAATTGTTCACCGTAGTTTAGTGTACATTGTTAATTCATTCAAGCTACGGACCTTCGGTTGGCAAGGTGATCCGCTAGGAAACAAAGTATACCCGGGAAGAGGGGGTGCCGGTCGGATTTTTTCTTTCTTTATCTCACCTACGTCTCAAGTTCATTGCTGTAAGGCTGCACGTAGAAACTGCATCCACCGTGTGTTATTTAATAGCTTCACAGCTAGACTATTTCCCAGGTGTCCTGCGCCAATTTACCATCTGGCGCCTACGTATCTTTACTTACTAGGAGCCCACAGGGCGTATGTACAAAAATGCACTAGTATTTCTGACATGCATACACTATACGCTAGTGCATGAACGTGTGTTATGAATACCTTCATATGACACTTTCAATGCATGCCCCAGTAACCATTCGCTAGAATAGCGATACTTCTGTTGGTGTGATGCAGCGTAATCTACATATTATGCATTCTTCTATTACATATTTTGGCAAAAAGTATCCTATCTCCGATAGCTAGATAGGTATTATATGATATGGTGTCATCTTGATATTCGCATTTTAATGCCTATCATTTTGTCTACGCCTACATGAATTTGAAATCCCATACAACTTTTGTGCATCGTTCTACGCCAACTTGGATTGGCTAAGAATGTGTGCGTATCTGCTAAAAAGTGATTTTATATCGAAGTATTATTAATGTAGTTTCTTTAAGCAACAAAGTCTTTTAGTCATTCAAAGCATCGCAAGTAGAATAAGAATCACGTGCAACAGGAAAAATTAACGGTTAAAGTTATATATGGTTAAGAATTTTATAATCGAATTTGGTGCAAATAACGTTTCAGAAACATTATATGACATATATAATGGCTGTTTGTCCATAGATGGTAACATTATTTCAAATGAGCCAATAAAAGAATTATACAATTTGTAAAATCTTTTAGCACTTAGAAGTCATAAAAGTTTTACATTACTTCAGTCGAATACCGAGATGTTCCAATTAGTTCTGTAAGCTTTCTTATTATCCCGTGACCCGGATATACTTTTGTCCGTGACCCTTAATTCGTAAATAACAATCGTGGATGGGTGAAACCCGGCTTCAATGAGAGGAAGACCGGCTTTGTAGCTTTCCCTTATTCGGAAAGAAAAAGAAGACCATTAACTCGTAGGTTGGAACAGGACAAAACTAAAATTTCCCTCAGGTCGGAAAAACACCGACGACACCGTTTACTTTCAGCATGTTTAATGGAAATGACCGATGAAATTATCGGTTATGATGGACTTTGGCGACGAAAGAGAAAAACAAGTTCTAGCTATATATACTTTCTAAGTTAGTGAGAAGAATAAGCAGTACAAGATCGTAAAGGCTTACACACAGTATTTGACGACAGAAAAAAACGTCCATTTCGAAGACATATATGACTTCAACGAAACCAATATAAACTATAATTATGTCCTTTACAACAAAGTAAGACAGAATTCATATAATTTATCTATACACGAAGCCATGTAGATCTACTGATGTTAGCTAAGGCCAAGTGCCAAATGAAAAAACAACAGCTTAAAGCCATGTACTATGAAAGTAGCTTCAAGTAAAATAGTGTACATATCACTGAAAGCAAAGTGACGAAAGTAATTTTAAACCAAGTGCCATCAAATATACTTCAATTCAGTTGATGCATTTGTATAAAAAGTCAACCAGATGAAGTTAACCTAAAGTTCTATAAAGGCTAAAAAGTGATATGCGCCTCAGTGTTTTCAAGGCCATGTAAAGCCGGCCAAGTGCACTTGAGACGACATAAAGCCAAGTGCACCAGAGGCAACCTAAACCAGAGGCAACTTAAAGTGCACCAAAGGCAATTTAAAGCCAAGTGCACCAGAGGCAACTTAAGGCCAAGTGCACCAAAGGCCTCTTAAAGTGTATAAAAGGTTACAAAAGTCAGGGGATATAACGGACAATATAAAAACAATTTTAAAAAGTCACGTATCTCGAGACACTAAGAAAACCCTTACAGTAAAATGCTATAGAAGACAGTTATAGCCAAGTGCTGAAGGCTATGTATATTAAAACTAATATAGTCACTTTAAACAAAGTGTTACAATGTCGCTAAATGTTATAAAGGGTTACTTTTTGCCAAATATCACACAAAGCCAGAAGCGTGATATAAAGGTTATCAAGTGCTTTTAATGGTAAGTGTAAGCCTAGTGCAATACATGTCACTGAGAGCCAACCATATTAAATGCGATATTAGAGCGATATATAATACAGGTCACTCGGATCCAGATTAAAATAATGGAGAATATAAGACTTGAGAACGTGAGTACAATTAAAAGAACATTAAGAAAATGAATCCTACAGTAACTTCACCCCAAGACTGCAGAATTGACACTTGTTAGGATGGTATAAGACATTTTGGACCATATAGAAGTTGTTATCTTATAAGATCTTGGTGTCACAGATTTGTGTTAGACTTGACATAGAACAACAAAATCATAAGCATCGACAGAAAACAGCTGAGGTTGTTGTTCGAGAGGCTTGCTTCCTAAGACACTGAACGCTTAAATTCGAATACCTCTCGTGGGAAAGAAAACTCAACTTGTTGTAGAGGTTTTCCAACTTCCATGCGGTGCACCCATGACTGTATCCAGACATTTGACCGTGGTTACCACCAACTATAAATTGGCGTCGCCAAGATGATACGCCAATTTTGTCGATGCACGTATCCACAGCCTACAAAAGCTAAAAAACAACAAAAAATATTGAATTGCCAGTTCTATTATTACGGACGAGCCGTTGTGTCCAGGATTAGTCATGGCGGGTCTGATAAATGTAAGCTGATATCGGCCGTACTTCACAAGCCTGTTATCACCCGCCATTTAAAGATGCATTTGAGAAGGGCAGGGAAACCAAAGATGACGCTGTAATGCAAGCGGTATTTACTAACTATTCTTTCGGCCTCCAGTTACATTACATTACTTGATTTACGGAGTCTGTTGGTCCCTTATCCTGATATATTAGTTGATATTACAAATTAAAGCGAATTGAACACAGTTTGTTAAATTTTCATTTTTTTTAATATTTTGCTCAGAAAATAAATATGATACCCGTGAGTATAACAACTATTAAAAATTGAAAAGGAACAGGACACGTCGATTACTGAATTAAAATATTATCTCTGGTCCCATTGTTTGCGAACATAAAATGGTCGACTATAGGTTGGGAGATTCAAAACCGTCACAACGCTTTTCGGCTTTTTATCTGCTATAAGCTCAAACATGCGTATTCGGGAATACACTTTTTATATATGACATGTGTATATGTCATCATCAAACAATAGGTAGACTGGCTCGATGATGACGCAATAATGTGAAGTGAGGATCGTGTGGTTCGATGTAACGTACCTACGCAACAACTGTGACCATGTCGCTTTTAATTCTTAGTTCTCTCCTAAAAACACCATGCATTTGCACTACGAAATGATTCTTGGGACTACGAAGCCAATACTGTACATCCTTATCAAATAGTTCCCAACAGGATCCAGATCTACCCTAGTACCTCGGGATAATTATCTCTCGGATGTATATTGGTAGTCGGATCACCTCGGCCATTTCCCTAAATGGGACTTATTTTATGACAGAAGGTCTAAACAAAGATGGCAGCTCGGATGACAGCTCACTATAGTACGATGCCAGTTAAACTTCAATTTGTGGCTTCTTCAAATTTAAATCATCCAAGTTTAATTTACAAAGCGCTGCAAACAAAACAGCTGTCAAACGACGCCATTGTTTATGTTTTGTGCGAACTACATTTTAGGCTTATTCTTTCGACTTCCGACGAACAAAACGATCGTGATTTCTTTATGTATAAGCACCAGATACAGTCCAGGTATGATTGTTCCGAGAACGGAATTACCCGAGAAGTTCCGATTGTATTTGGCTAAGCCTAAAGAATTCGTGCTATGTAGGTTCAACATTATGGTTATGTCATGGGAATGCCCGTCACAAATATGGTATGTATTTGTGAGATTTCTGTTAAATGAAGTGACAATAAATGCGACTGTTGAGTTTTATTATTTATTTCATATAAACTATTATTAGTTGCCATGGCACAATTACGTTGATTTTTAGCTTTTATTGGTCGTTTTGTCAATGGCAAATATATGAATTGGTATATAATTTTACATAGCAACGAAATAAATATGATCATCCTGGCGACGTCCTGATATGAATGGTGGATGACGATACCAGACATATGTTTGGGTAGAACCACCGGGGCACCGCATTTCTGCTTAAAGATGAATGTCTGCATAAAGCTACAATCACAACGCAGGTCAGCTTGAGGCCCTTCTTACTTGAGTGTTTATCCAGCAATACTTCAAGGCTTATTGGTTTAACGTATTGCTTAAAGGTAGAATCCGACAATTTAGACCACAACTATTTTCATCAAACGTCTTAATAAACTATTGTTACCTGAAACGAGTTCGCAAAATGGTGTCTATTGATGTCATACACCTGATTGGAATGTTTGCCATAACGCCGCAATCGTCATTACAAAATTGTATTTCCTATCTGAGCCACGCTGCACAGTTAGCTATTTTTAAAGGAAACCATGTGACCACTTATGTTTGAGCACAACCACGTCATTCGCTGCGACGTCGATGTCTATTTTTAACAGAAATCCCAAATCGTTCTTATTTATAGATTTGAAAAAATGAACATTTTAATTGTTGATTAATGAGTTTAACGGACCCAAAAATTGAGATACTGTTGAAAATTGTCAAATATTAGACTAAAGTAGGATGCTTTTCTATAGAAGTTATACGCAAACACCCCAAACAGAGGTCAGATATTGTTACATATATTAGATTTGGGCAAAATATCGTATACCAACTTTAAATTTAGATGATACTTTGTGATGCTTTAAACAAGATGTTCTGCTTCAAGCAAGAATTTACAAGAAATAAGATCATTAGGGTCTGACTTGCTGGCTCGTTAGTGTTTTTCTTATGTGAAATGAAATAATATGAAATGAAACGTACAGAAGACCGCAGGGCCTTAAGAAACATAAAATCAAGTAAAATTAAAATTTATAACGCAAAATTCTAATAAGCAATGATTTACACTGTTTCTTAAATTATTGCTCATGGATTTTTAAAATTATCCCTGTAATAATTTATTCGTTGGTCGGAAGCCCGGAAACCTATAATGATTGATGTGCTTATAAAGATATCAAATAAGAAACTTTAATCTGTACGTTCATCTTTTCAAGTACAAACAACAACAAACCGCACGTGATTGGAATGCAGACATTGCGTGACGTGTCACTCTGACAGGTACGGAGAGTCCGTCCTGCAATAGAATCCGAGTGAATTCTGTGTTTCATTGTCATCGATACATTGGTGTCACGTGACACGATTATCCGCCATGTTTATTCCTTGTTTATCTGTCAAGCATGTTTTCGATATACAATATGCATGGGGATGTGTCTCCAGACACTAATGTATGCTATCTAAGCTAAATGTTAATTTGATGCAGACTACATATAGGGTTACTATGGCAGGTGAACGCTGAACACAGGACGCAAAAGGCGACACTAGTGTTTACAGAGAAAAAACACTTTACGATCAAATTAAACAAGAAAATAATATATTTTTTAAAAAGATATGAAGCGTCAATTGGAATTAATGCAACTGTGCATTTATTAATAATAAGGTATTAAAATAAATATTTTTTTAAAAATCAGAAACTCATCTCAGATGGTGTCTGCAGTTTATACAAATATTTTATACACTTATATAGTAAATCGGAATCCCTCTGTGGCATTCCTGTTAAAGAGAAATATCCGAAAAGCTATTTTTAGCAAAACTATAAAATAACCGAGTGGTTGTAATCGTGAAAAATATACTACATAAAGACCAGTCAGGGGTGGTCCAGGGTTGGGGATAGGGGAATGCTTACCACCCGCCCCCCCCCCCTCCCCCACCCCCTCAACAGTTGTGAAAACACAAACATGTAAGCTTAAAAAAACACTAACCTTTTAAAGTAAATTTTGTCTGTTGACTGCTTAGGTCGAAGTTAGGGCCCCTAACTGTATGTATATATCTAGTATTTACTGTGATAAATTTGAATGGATGTTGATTCATACTACGCCCCCCACCCCCACCCCGCCCATGAGACCAGTGTTTGAATTTAAAAATTCACATAGCTTCAGTAACCGTAGTGAAAGAATTGCGTTACGTTTCAAAAATTTTTAATTTTATTTTATTTATGTTGCAATTTGGACCAACTATCGGACAGAACCTTTACGAACGCATTTGACGAATTGTTCTCAAATGTACAGTTTCATATGACAGAAATTTAGAAAGATGAAATATGGCTGTAAATAAGAATTCAGATATACACGATTTCTGTCTCTGTTCTGTCACATAAGAAGTAGCAATTATTATTTTCCTTATATGAATACTGTTTCATCATGACATGTAGTTTTCACGATCCACCGTATGGTTTACAAGATATTGCAACTTAATATGCTGGAAATAAGGTGACAGTTTGAACAACGGGCTTCAAATTTCAGTTTGGAACAGCATAACTAGTCCCTCGGCTGTTTGGTGTAATATTTGAAACCCAGTGTCAGATTTGATGTGAAAATGATTGCAGTTAATATGACACCACTTGATTTGCTCTGAAAGTATTTTAAGCAGACTTGAATAATATATTGCATCAAGTGGGCGTTTTACAGGCAAACATTTTTTTAAGGCCGTCGATGTGCATTTTTGACATGAATGATACATTGCATATGCCCCTCACATTAAGTATATACATGTATACATGTTTTAAGAAAGCGAATATCGCTGTTTGCTTTATGAGTAAGCCTTTAGTTACCATTCGTCATTATTTCCGACACTCTGTGGAGCAGAGCCTTTCTTGTAATACGGATTTTATCTGGACAAAAATGTAGCAGGCACTAACTGGATATCACCGCTGTTCGGCGAGGCCATCTACAGAGCAAAGAACCGAGAATGCCGCAGTCAAATGAGTAGCTTGCAATTTTAAATAGAGTAGATGGCATTAATGATATTCGCAGCTGCTTAGCGAGGTCCTGTTTAACAAGAGAAACCGAGTATGCCGATTTTAACAATGCAGCTTGTAAATGTAATAAGATGCAAGCAAAGTTGCGGATAGTCTAGCTCCCATCCTCCTAGCAAAATTATTCTTTATTACTCTTGCACATTTATGTAAAGAAAAAACAGTATTAACAGTATGAGAGAGTGTCTAGTTCCCATCTTGTTAAAAGCGCATGCTCTCTGAGACGCCTTTGTATGTCGCACATCCGTGATCTTTCTTGTGTTCATGTAGAGCAAATGTAATACTGCACCTCCAATTAAAGCGTACCCAATGTAAGGGTTAAAATTCTTCAAAACTGGCTTGATGGTTCGAATCCCGGTATCGGCACGAATGGTCATTTTTTTCTTCCTATTTTTTCACTTTGACCATTCTTTCTGCATCACTACCGGATGAAGATTAAAACATGTGTAGTCTTTAATTTTATTTTGTAAATGCAGTTTTATTGAATGATATGTGTTAAATTTGATTGCAAATTTATTATCTGATATATTCAAAGACTAAAAAATCACAATTATGTGGGGAAATTATTTTATATTTTGCAGCATCAACCAAAAAACTTAACAGTACATTTTGGTATCTCTGAAATTAATCGTTTGGCTATCAAGAGCTCGGTGATTTAGCGTGTTAAGTAAACGTGTTGATTAAACAATTAATTACATATTTCGGATATTTTGTGTCAAACCAATCAAGTAACGTGTTTTGTTGGTTTGTCTAAGGCTATAATTTGTTTCTAAACAAGGCTCCAAAGCAAAACACTTCTCCTAAAGAAGATAAAATGATAGAAGAAGAAAATGTCCATAAATACAAAACTGGATGGAGAATTTTCTTAAAATTTGGCATACACGTCAAAACTGAACTTTACAACACATAAGTTGTGTTAATTTTCAAATTATATATATTGTCTATTACACTTGGTTTACTTTAAGGCATAATTGTTGTATGCAGAACTTGGACCATAGCCATTATAAGTGTAATTATAATAATTATTTATAATTATAATTTTGTGTCCCAAAACACTGAAGTTAAGAAGGAGGAGGGTTGTACTGGAATATATCCGTCTGTCCATCCATCCGTCTGCCTGTCCGTCCTTGGACACAATTTTGTCTGGGGTTCAGCTATAGTTCATTTCTGATGAAACTTTATAACTATATTTAGTACCATGGCAACTTGTACACCTGTTATATTTGTTTTCAGATGAAAATTGCAAGAGGCGTTGTTTCTTTTAACAACACAGCATACGCTGATATAGAGGATTAGTAATAGACATCGGGTAGGGTTATTCGTTAGCAATCGCATTAGAGTTCTAATTTATAACTTAATCTATAAATATTCCTTTTGTCTAGATGCAGACATTGTCAGCCAATAAAAACTGACTTCTAAAACGTGACTTTAAGGCAGCAATTTTTTTCTATTACATATTCTTAAGGTTATACCAACAAACGGCCGATCATCCTTAGGCGATATTCACATTCAAGACAAACTGGTGATTTTTATTGTGATATCTGACTTGTTAACCTGACATAATACCAAAAACACAATCATACTCCCCGACACCGTAACAGCCAGTTCGGGAACTTCTTAGTAGTAGTGACCGACAATTTGCCTCTATCAAATGTAACAATTTCTGACGCCATTTTTTGGTTATTTGTGCATGATTTCTGTAGAAACACGTATGTATACTTTATTTTAAGCAATGACTATTGTGAACGCTACATCGATTTAAAAAATATATTACAACTCGCCAAAATCACACTGAATGTTCGTTCTTTCCAAAGTTATATATAAATGCGATTAGATATTTGTTACAGTTAGACATCGGCGTCAGAGCGGGATAATGATACAACGTGATTTCAAACGTAAACAGTCACGTGGTTTTGTTATTTTTAAATCGGCAAACTGTGCAGCGAGATTTAGATAGGAAATACAGGTTTGTAACGACGTGTGAGATGCTTCACTTTTCATGTATAGGATAGGGTCTTGTAAGACGTTTCTTTAGAAAATATAAGCCGAAACGAGCGCAGTAGTACCGGCTGCAATAGCTCAGGTGGCAGAGCGTCGGCTTGCCGATCGGGAGGTCGTGGGTCCAAACCACAGCCGGATCAAACCAAAGACTTTAAAGTTGGTAGTAGTGGCTTCCCCCCTAACGCTCGGGGCTGAGGGGACAGTATTACGCCTGACTCGTCGGTGTCAGTATAATGGACCGGCCGGGTTCAGTCCCTGGACACCTCATAAGTGCCCTTGTGCTATAATGATACTAATATCGCTGCACAGTATCGGCAAAAATACCATCCCCGAGCGAAGTAATAGTAATTACTAATAAATGTTTGTTCTCAAAGTATAGGACAGAGTCGATTAGGACGTTTCTATAGAAAATAGAAGCGAGTGCATGCTTCTATGTTCTATGGAAACGTCTTAATGAATTCTATCCGACTTAGAAGTCCCCGCCTCACTTCTACCTGTTCTACCAAAATGACATGTTATCCGCCCCATAAAACTGTCAATCAAACTGTCAGTCGTCTTGACGTGTTCAAACTTGTCGCCACAAGGGGAGGAGTCAAGCCAGAATGCGTGGTTTGTTGCTCATTCGCAGTTAAAAATAAAACCATTTAGTAAAATAGATCGATCTATTTTGTTCATTGTTAAATTGAAAATAGAAAGGAGTTCTATTGAAATAATTCGCTGAGGAGTTCGAATTTCCACAGCTTCTGAATGGTAAAAAGTGTAGGGCGACTTCAAAATAGATGTAGGGCAACAATAAACAGCATTTCGCGGAATCTGTTCAGAAAGAAACAACGGACACACACACAATTAATTTGAGGAAAGGATTTTTGCTAAAAAAGGCCCAAAACCACATTTAAAATAAATCGTAAGCACGAAGATGTTTACCAAATTTGAATCTAAGACTTAGTTATATCCCCGCCGGAGATCGAACTCCTGCCCGAGACCTTCCTTGCATTAGTCCATTTAGAACGTCTCCATCATTTCTACAAAACATCCTCGGATATAGTTAGATAGAAATGGACATATATATTCATTCGTTTTACGAAAAGTATGTATTTTTTAAACGCCCTCACTCAAATTTTCGGCAAATTGCCTTTTTCAAGAGTTAAACATTTGCCGAAAATTTGAGCGAGAGCGTTTTTAGAAAAAAAAAAAACAACACAACATTAATAGAGTTCCCTCTTGAACAATTTACAACTTTATGAAAAGTAATTTAAGTGTCTAGAGTTCATCTATTGAACCCCGAGCTTGGTAAATTTTACTGATATAACAACTTGATTTATCATTTACCGATGCTGAAGTCATCGTAACTATTATCCTATCGCATATATTAACTTCCGATTTATTTTTACCATCATACGCTCTGTATTGTCAACGTGTGCCGGTGTATGTTTATTAATGTTTGTTTATTGTATACAGGTTCATGACTGTGTATGTTGTACTGCCTTCTCTTCAAATTTGGTGGTACACTGCAGTAACATATATCTATCTACATGTGAGCAGAAATGTCTTTTTTATATAAAATATAAAATAATAAAACTATAAAAAAACAGAGCATTTTATTGTGTCATTTAGTTCTTGAATATTTTTTAAATATGATACTCTTTTTGTTGTAAGATTCATTTTATTGTGAAGCGTATTCGCGTGTTTTGCGAAAAATGTTCGAGGTTTTCCGACTGCCTTATGACCCAGCAGGACCGCTTTTGAAGAATAAAAGATGGAACAAAGTTTTTTTACATAGACACGTGTTGCAAATTTCAGGAAACAGGTCACTCAATCTATGCGACTGTTGTAGTTATCCTCTTTAAAATTGCGGCCTGGTTATCAAATGTTCTCAAAGAATCCTCACGTAATGAAAGTCTACAAGCGGACATGCACGCACATGTTCTCACATGAATTCCAATTACTGACGAAAAATATCACCGGTTTGGTCGTGCAGAAATACGACTATATGTAATTAAAATAAATAAAACAAACATTCGTATTTAGTTGCAAGAAAACTTACAGGTTCTTTTCATAATTTAAGTCTATTCTCTAATTCGCACGAAAGGTGTACGCCACACGCAATCATTTGCTCTAATGCACCCGACAATGCACCAGTTGACGCCAAGGTAACTCGAGTATTTAAAGGCAATGCTCTAGGTGTTGTAAATCTTACCAAAGTGATATTCTTACATTTTTTTAAGATTAAAAACAATGTAGTTTAAGCAAACAGGGGCGTTTAACCGTGTAAATTAACAAAGAAGCGGCATCAGAGCATATCTTTTTTCTTGTTTGTTTTGTTTTTGAAATACATTGCAGCAACCAGTTATGATCATTATAGCAGCGTCCAGCGTTTTGGCGAAGGGACACCCCAGACAAATGTCTTAGTAGAACCACCGGCGCACCACAAGTCAGCTGGAAGACGTTCCCACGTTAAGTCCTTGGCCCCGAACGGGAGTCGAACCCACGCGGTGAGAGACTAAACAGTCAGATGAGTTACAAATCGGCGATTCTACCACCGATCACACAAAACTTTCAACCATTCACGCAAATGGTGGTAAGTTTCTGTTTATAAATAGTGTTCGTTTAACTTGATCCAGTTGGAATACCTCGAGCATCGGATAAAAACGGTAGATAGAATTACCCTTTAACTTAACACCGTTACTAATAATGCATTTTTAAATGAAAAGTTAAAGTAACGTCATACAAGACTTTTTATTCAGTACGTTCAGGGAAGGGCAGCTGACCTATTAGAGGTCAGCGATTGCTAGCGCGACAAGAAATAATTCCAAGTATTCCCATGATATGAACTATCTTATACACAAACCACCGTCTAGTTAACATTATGGCACCTTGATCAAAAAGTCTTCCTATCAAATTCCTTAAAGATTTGCAACTTGACCAACTATTACAATTTATCTTGACTTATATACAACATGTCACCATAAATAAAACGGTGTATTGAAATATAGAAGCATGTTCAATGCAACAAAACTCAGATATTTATGTCCAATCTGTTTCATGTACACTTACGGTTTTCTGATTAAACTGAAAAGAAACATATTATAAAATACTATCATGTAGCCGGGTGATAGGGAGAGAATGTGTAAGCGATCCGGTAAGCTCAGTCTGTAGAGCATTCGCCCTATTAGCGAAGTGTCCCTGGTTCGAGTCCCGGACTGGCCGCACATTTTTCTTCCCATGTTACAATTATAAGTCCAAACTAGTTCGTTTTAAAGTGGGAGTTCCTTCTTACATGACCTTATTGAGTCAATTGCATTATCAAGTCAAATCTTAAAACTTAGAGAGAAATTTCCTTGGGTATAAAGGATGATTCAACGGGGTTTTGTTGATTTGTGGTACAGTTTCAGTTTTGTTGTGGGGCGGCCGATGTCTCGCGGATGGAGTCGCCAAATTGTTATTCCCTTGACTCCTTGACTCCTCGCCACGTGGGTTCGAGTTCCGGTAGGGGCAAAAAACTGTTATGTAGGAAGGTATTCCAGCTGACTTGCGGTGGACCGGTGGTTCTATCCAGCCGTATCTCTGGGTTCTTTCTTCAACAATTGTAGCTCGACGTCGCCTAAATAACCACTATTATGTCGTGTCTATGTACTTAAACAAGAAGCACGCATCTATTATTGTTCTGCACCTGGACATTCAATCTTACAAAATATACAGCTTATTATCGACGTAAAGCATCTAGCGTGTGTTCAATAACGTGCCACTCCCTCAGTTTCTTATATATATATCTAAAACTTTGAAATAAAAATCCATACCCCTTTAAAGGTGGTATCAAACAGTTTGGATCAAATATCTTTTTCTCAAATAACCAAAATAAGTCATTGTTACATGAAAGGGTCCTGCAAAACTCTGTTGATTGGTGTCGTGTGTTTGAACAGTCCAGCATAAATCCCTTCATGTCAGAGTAAACAGGTATTTCTTATCTGAGCCACGCTGCAGAGATAGATATTTTAAACAAAGAAAACCACGTGACACCTGACTTTAAGACTACCTTTCAGCGCTATCCAGGATGTCCGCTCTGACTTTGCTATCTATTTTTAGGAGAGGTCACTAGTGTGCGTATTTATAGATTAGGACGGAATGAAAGTTTAGATTATTCAATCGGAATGTGTTCTGTCTATCAATATGGTTTGAGCTTCAGATCGTCTTTACTTAGACTATAGTATGAGTTTATACATATGCCTCAATCCTTAAAAACAGTGGGAAAATATTGCTACATGCACATGATATAGGCAAATTTAAGACGGAGTGAACCTACGCATGTTTGTCGAAGTGTCAAGTTTCGTATGTTGTAAGTTCTCGCATCGCTTTATTATGTTCAGTAGGGTTCAAGCACCTTGTGAATATCCTAATGGCGGATCTCCTTTTTCCCCTTTGTCTTCGTTTTTCATTTCTCTTTTTATCGTTTTTGAGTCTGTCATTGGGTTTGTCAATGAATCTGCCATTCAGCCTGACATAGATTAAACATTAAGTCTGTCACCGTAATTGTCACTGAGTCTGCCATCGAGTTTGTCATTGATTCCGTCGCTGAGTCTGTCATTGCGTCTTCCATTTAGTCTGTGATTGAGTATAAGTCTGAGATTAAGTATGTCACTGAATATGTCACGAGTAAGTCTGTCAGTCATTCTGTCATTGGGTATGTCATTAAGTTTGCCATTAAGTCTGCCATTTTGTATGTCATATATTATGTCACTAAGTCTTCCATTGAGCCTGCAATTTAGTGTGTCATGGAATCCACCATTCAGTTTTTTACCGAGTCTGTCATTGAGTCTGTCATTGAGTCTGACATCGAGTTTTGCATTGAGTCTAGCATCGACTCCGCCATTGAATCTGTCATAGAGTATGCCATTGCATCTGCTGTTAAGTCTGTCATTCGGTCTGCCATCGAATCCGACATGTAATCAGTCATTAAGTATGTCAATGGGTCTGCCGTTGAGTCTGTCATTGAACATGCCATTAAGTCTGTCATTGAGCTGATCTGCTGTGTTGAGTCCGAAGAGTAAGACGACCAACTAAGCACAGGCCCTCAACTCTCCCAAACCTTGTTGAAAGATGGGATGTTTGAGGTGATGGATTCAACTATTAATACGTTTTATTAATAAAAACATTGAATATTTTAAAGGAGTCATTTAAAGTGCTGGATTCTATGCGAGGCCAGTGGATTAGGGGCCGAGTGCAAGCTGTGGTGAAACTATTCAAGTGCGGAGACATTTCTTTTCTGACCTGTGGTGCTTCGACGATACCACAAAGACAATTGTCCAGAAATATACCTTCCTTAATGAGGACAGGATGTCGCCAGATCTAATTACTACGATGACTGGATGTCCAATAATGTTTATTATAATTTCGCCCTGACAGTAACACTTGTTAGTAAGTTTATAAAACAAACCAAACCTGCAAATGATTGATTCTAATGACAACCATATTAACAACAATGAAATAAACCTGTTCAATAACAAAACAGCATAAAATCCTATCTATATTATCAGCGTTCTGGTGGTGTTCTTCCTCGCGAACAGCATCATTATCATTACTGATAGCAGCAAGAAAAAGCAACAATATTAACAACTATAGCAATAATACCAATAAAACAATAATAACAACAATCAGCCAATCAAGCATGTTGGCTAAAATCTCGAGATGTTCCGATGTTTACACAAGACAATTAATTCTTAGGTGAGCTAGAACATAGCCGGAAGAATCGGACACCTTAAAGGTGGAATCCGACAGATTGCCCATATCTAATACATGCTACAACACCTTACCATTGTTCCGAGGGATTTGTGCATAATTATAACATGAACTAATAATTAACTTTAAATTAAGTTTGTTAAAACAATATTTCCATTGTTTATACACTATTAAGAGTGAAAATTATCGCTTTATATGCCTATTATATCTTTATAATGTATAAAGAAATTCGATAACGATCTACGCAAAAAATAGATGTCCACGTCAGAGCAGACCACCCGGATGATTATAATAATATCTCAATATTGCCATGTCACGTGGTTTTCTTAGTTTATAAAAAAGCTTCTGTGGTTCTCCTCAGGGTTATCACATGGGACATCCAGTCTTCTGTGCATCGTGGCTCACATGGAAAATATATGTTTGTAATGACAAATGTGGTTTTATGTCTCACTTTTCACATAAATAATGAAAACATACTTTAAAACATACCTGACCTCACTTGCAGACACATTTCTCGGATGAGACTTAGCTTTTGGAATTCCGGAAGGAATCACACAGGAATCTTATAATACAATTACTAATTTGTAGACACAATTTACCTGTCTGTGTAAAGGTATTGACATATTAAGATTTAGTGTTTCAAGATACACTAGACAAATAATGAGCTTACAATCTGTTAGTGTGTTTGTTTATTGGGTTTATCGTCCCACCAACAGTATTTCAGTTATCTGGAGACGGTGTCCATTTAAAACAGATATAGTGCTGCCTTCACTGTGTATAGCATGCCGAGAGCATCTGGCATGGTACCACACCCAGTCACACCCAGTCACATTATCCTGACACAGAGTCGTGGAACTACACTTATATTTGCTTGAGCGTTAGCAAGGGAGTTATACCACTACTATTATTAACGACTTTGGCATGTCGCGGTCCGTGATCGAACCCATATCTGGAGCCGACGCTCTACCGAAACACTACCAGGTTCCGGTCTTCTAATCTGTGAGCTTGAACAAAGTCTCAGATAAGAAATTATTCTGCAAATCGGACCTGTACATGTTCAAATGTTTGTATCCCCACATTAAGGTAAAGCTCGAAACTTTTGATCAGAGCAGCATATCATCTTCCAACATTATGAATAGAGATAATGTTTAGAAATCAGGTTTCAAGACCGCGAAAGTGAAGGGCACTATTTGAACGTGTAATGTTACAGCATAAACAGGGACGGGACTGTAGTTTGCTCTTGCACTGAGTATACAAATGTCGGGCTAATCCTAGAGAGGAAGCGATGTGTTTGGCGGATTTCGTCCTAGGGTATTCAAGACCATGATGTATGCTTGAGATTAATGGAAAAAAAGTTTGAGTAAGAAGACTTATGTAGGATGAAAGAGAGACGACATGGACAGATCAAAGAGAGAGAGAGAGAGAGAGAGAGAGAGAGAGAGAGATGAGAGAGAGAGAGAGAGAGAGAGAGAGAGAGAGATGAGAGAGAGAGAGAGAGAGAGAGAGAGAGAGAGAGAGAGAGAGAGAGGAGAGAGGAGAAAGAGAGAGACTCTCAGATACAGACCTTTAAATTGTAACAAATATTGAACATTATGAACGACTTATATGGAAAATATAAAAAAAAACCCTGATGAACGACATGAAGCACTTCGCATATGACATAGAATTATCTATAAAACAGATCTACTTACCAAGTTTACATCAATAGTTGTATTATCGTTGCTCTGACAATTGTATATATTTCCTTTTCTTGTTTTTATATGTATTTCCTTGTTACTGAACTCTTCAAGTTTTGAGGTAGCTAAAGATACATATGCGTATCTTCCACCTTCACGAATATAAGCGACCTTGTCGAATTTGGCCAAACAGGACGTTAAAAGGTTCTATAAATGTCATTATGTAGTAAAAAAAAATTCCCCTAAAATTAATCTTAAGTAAAAATAAATCATTAGTAAGGTTATCTTGACACAGGCTTGTATTTTCTTCT